>JACXGJ010007821.1:0-29120 GCA_016801105.1 Esox niger
AGGGTACATAGTGGTATATCTGTAAGGGTACTTAGTGGTTTATTGTAAGGGTACATAGTTGTCGATCTGTAAGGGTACATAGTGGTATATCTGTAAGGGTACATAGTGGTATATCTGTAATGGTACATAGTGGTATATCTGTAATGGTACATAGTGGTATATCTGTAAGGGTACATAGTTGTATATCTGTAAGGGTACATAGTTGTCGATCTGTAAGGGTACATGGCGGTATATCTGTAAGGAGACATAGCGGTATATCTGTAAGGGTACATAGTGGTATATCTGTAATGGTACATAGTGGTATATCTGTAAGGGTACATAGCGGTATATCTGTAAGGGTACATAGTGGTATATCTGTAATGGTACATAGTGGTATATCTGTAAGGGTACATAGTTGTATATCTGTAAGGGTACATAGTTGTAACAAACACACCTTCTCTTCAGATGGTTTCACACTGCAACTGTACCAATATTTCCATAGTCTGTAAAGAAATGCTGCGTCTGATGGGGACTAACACCAGTCACTACTCGACCAGAACTGTCAATCACACAGTATCAAACTGCATTAGCCTACATTTTACGCATTAGCCTAGACCATTATTTTCTAAAAAAGTACATTATCATTTATTTATACCATGACTTAACAAGGTATTTAGTAGAAATAAAATGCATCTTTCTACCTTATTAACCAGGGAATAAAATCAACATGTAGCACATTAATCTGCAACATTTGTAGTTTTTAGGGAAACTGTACTAAACATTCAATGCTGAATCCTCTTATCTGAAAGGGAACAGCAACTTCTGATGCATCACTTCTTTGTCAGTCAGTCTCTGACTGAAAAGGCTTAATAAACATTGGGTTATTCTAATACCTGGTGAGTTAGAACTGTTTCATGATTAATGTAATAACTTCAACCAATCATGTAATAGTATACCAAAACCATAGTTTGATGAAAACCTTCCTAAACAGTATCCACAGCTATATAAACCTACTAGTTGCTCTTATAAGGATTTATTTGGAATTGTTTCATTTGGATGTATTTGGATTCACAATGCAGACTGAAGCGAGTTGTCCTGTAACTTGGTTCAATATTGTTTGAAGAGTCATCAGTCATTAATTATGTCATACCTTGACCTACCTGGATTATCAAGTTCACAGATTGAAACCACGCAATGTGCACTGAGCAGTCCATTTCAAACCACAGAGATTAGACCTAGGCTACACTTGGTTCTGTAGAATAGTCAGACAGTAAAATCACAGGCATAATTGTATATTGCGCAATCTACAACATTAGCAGGCAGGAAACACATCCAACCAAACACAAGGAACTGAATCCACTCTGTTAGGCTACAACACATTTGGAAAGTATTCAGACCCTTTCACTTTCTCTAGACTTGGTTACATTACAGGCTTATTCTAAAATGTATTAAATCCAATTTTTTCTCATTAATCTACAACCCCATTTCCAGAAAAGTTGGGACGCTGCATAAAATGTTAATAAAAACTGAATGCAATGATGTGCAAATAATTTATCCCTGTATTTAAGTGAAAATAGTACAAAGACTAGACTTGGAAACAGTGTTGTACAAACAATACCTCATAATGACCAGGCAAAAACCGGTTGTGAGAAATGCTAGCAAATTTATAAAAAATAACATATTACATTTCTATAAGAACACAGACTTGTGCACTCTGTATTTTGTTTTTTTTGTTGAACAATTGTGATTACAGTCTTGACTCTTTTTGGTTGTGTCACTACAACCTTTTGTCAGTTTTTTTTCTAAGTGTTGACACAAAGGATATCAACTCAACAATGCACTTACAAACATCCAAAACATAAATTCCACCCTACAAGCTTGGCACACCTTCATTTGGGGAGTTTCTCCCATTCTTCTCTGCAGTTCCTCTCAAGCTCTGTCGTCCCTGCCTCTGAAACATCTAACCACAGCGTTGTGCTACAGCCACAATGCTTACCCATAGGGATGGTTTTTGCAGGGTTATGTGTGGTGTCAGATTTCAAGCCACAGAGCTTATATCTCAGGTTCATCAGACCAGACAATCTTGTTTCTCGTGGTCTGAGAGTCCTTTAGGTGCAAACTCCAAGCAGGCTGTGATGTTCCCTTTACTGAGGAGTGGCGGCACGCTCAACCATCAAGGCCTCATAGGAGTGCTCAGGATCTGTGTCAGAGTGACCATCGGGTTCTTGGTAACCTCCCTGACGATGTTTACCAAAACCTGTTTTCTCTTTTGACCCAGTTATGGGTGTGTAGATGTGTTTAATACATTTTAAGGTAAGTGAATGTATTAAAGGGGCTGTTAAAGTGTTTCACAATTGACAACTTTCTACAACGAGTACTATGAACCATATACACCATTCACCATTTTACTAAGTACCAGGTGGAAGACCATGTACCACAAACCATAGTTCTTTGTACACATAACTCTCTTTGTAAAGCACAATTTTCACGATGTTGTCATGCAGAAAACAATGCCATTCAATATACCAAATTCCAATAATATTAGTTCTAACACTTTCAACAAACAGTTACAGTAGACACTGTAGAAACAGAACAGTCCACACTAAGCACAATTATTTCACATAACAATGATCGATGACAACCTCTGAGAAAGAGGAAGAACGAGGAAGGGAATGAGATAGAGGAAGAGGAAGAAGAACAATGCTCCCTAATGACTTTTGTGACACCATGCTTGACCATGTACTTGTTCCTTTACATGGTATGACAACGAGTGAGCTGGGCTCCGGTCAAATCTGAGCCGTTTCACACCTGAATCAGTTTTCTAGACTTGGGCATATGTGCAAACCTCTGTCCCTGGTCAGATGCAGGATGCCGAGGCAGGATAAATGTTTATTTTTATCACCATAGTCCTATAACTGTGTAAGATGCTTTCCCCCTCTCACCTTCCTAGGCTGAATTGCAGTGCACAAACCACAACAAAATGGGATTTGTGGATTGTATGTAGACTTCAGCATGCTCTGTAGTAATTTACAGTCTATTGTACAGTAGCATAGTGTATCATACTGCATATAAATCCTGTGCACTTGCTGCTTTGACACGACTGTCTTGTCGTTAATTGTGAAGTGTAGGCAGAACAGACACTGTGCATGCTGCCGAACAGCCTGAAGAGAGGTTGCAATATAAGGTTGCACAAATATTTCTGTGTTCTCTGGTCTGCAGTAAGTAAAAATTTGTGAACACCTGGTATATCATATTTTGTGGTGTTAAATAAAGTTTTCCTAGTTTATTGACAGATGATTTTGAATAAGATGAATAAATAAATAAGAATAAAAAATGAAAAAGTAAAAAAATCTGTGACCTGATGAAGTACAAGCCATCATTATTCAAAATAAATAAGAAAGTTACCTGTTAAAATGTTTATGTAGTGGATGCATTCTGTTTTAGTTCCTAATTAAATATAAAGCAAATACGCTTGGCCCGCTACCATTCTCAAAGGTTTCCTGGCTACTTTGTCACTTTTAGTCTTTGGTTACCTTCAGTGAACAATGTAGAGTATTGGGATTTCTCCCAGTGTGTTATTTTTTTCATTGTGTATAATTGAATACATTTTGATTTGATAATATCTTTATTTTTGTATCTCAATTTGCAGTTTGTCAACCAGCACAACTGAGCAGCCAGATTCGTTTGTCCACATCTTCCAAAACTTTTCGATTCCTCATCATTACACGGGTCTTTGATGCAGCACTGCATAAAATTATTTGTATTAGGAGGCCTACAGTCAAAGCCTAGTAATATACAGTGGGGAGAACAATTATTTGATACGCTGCTGATTTTGCAGGTTTTCCTGCTTGTAATATTTATCATAGGCACACTTCAATTGTGAGAGACGGAATCTAAAACAAAATCCAGAACATCACATTGTATGGTTTTTAAATAATTAATTAGCATTTTATTGCATGACATAAGTATTTGATCACCTGCCAACCAGTAAAAATTCCGGCTCTCACAGACCAGTTTTTCTTTAAGAAGCCCTCCTGTTCTCACTCATTACCTGTATTAACTGCAACAGTTTGATATTGTTACCTGTATAAAAGACACCTGTCCACACAATGGCCAAGACCAGAGAGCTGTGTAAGGACAACAGGGATAGAATTGTAGACCTGCACCAGGCTGGCATGGGCTACAGGACAATAGGCAAGCAGCTTGGTGAAAAGACAACAACTGTTGACGCAATTATTAGAAATGGAAGAAGTTCAAGATGACGGTCAATCTCCCTCCGTCTGGGGCTCCATGCAAGATCTCACCTCGTGGGGCATCAATGATCATGAGGAAGGTGAAGGATCAGCCCAGAACTACACGGCCGGACCTGGTCAATGACCTGAAGAGAGCTTAGACCAGAGTCTCAAAGAAAACCATTAGTAACACGCTACGCTGTCATGGATTAAAATCCTGCAGCGCACACAAGGTCCCCCTGCTCAAGCCAGCGCATGTCCAGGCCCGTCTGAAGTTTGCCAATGACCATCTGGATGATCCAGAGGAGGAATAGGAGAAAGTCATGTGGTTCTGATGAGACAAAAATAGAGCTTTTGGTCTAAACTCCACTCGTCGTGTTTGGAGAAAGAAAAAGGATGAGTACAACCCCAAGAACACCATCCCAACCGTGAAGCATGGAGGTGGAAACATCATTCTTTGGGGATGCTTTTCTGCAAAGGGGACAGGACGACTGCACCGTATTGAGGGTAGGATGGATGGGGCCATGTATCGTGAGATCTTGGCCAACAACATCCTTCCCTCTGTAAGAGCATTGACGATGGGTCGTGGCTGGCTCTTCCAGAATGACAACGACCCGAAAAACGCACAGCCAGGGCAACTAAGGAGTGGCTCCGTAAGAAGCATCTCAAGGTCCTGGAGTGGCCTAGACAGTCTCCAGACCTGAACCCAATAGAAAATATTTGGAGGGAGCTGAAAGTCCGTATTGCCCAGCGACAGCCTCAAAACCTGAAGGTCTGTATGGAGGAGTGGGCCAAAGTCCCTGCTGCAGTGTGTGCAAACCTGGTCAAGAACTACAGAAAACGTATGATCTCTGTAATTGCAAACAAAGGATTCTGTAGCAAATATTAATTTCTGCTTTTCTGATGTATCAAATACTTATGTCACGCAATAAAATGCAAATTAATTATTTAGAAATCATGCAATGTGATTTTCTGGATTTTTGTTTTATATTCCGCCTCTCACAGAAGTGTACCTATGATCAAATTACAGGCCTCTACATGCTTTGTAAGTAGGAAAACCTGCAAAATCATCAGTGTATCAAATACTTGTTCTCCCACTGTTTGTTGAAAATATGGAAACAATAAAAGTGTCCTGTAAATACACAAATATAGCAGATTTTGGAACCACTTGCCCAATCCAACTTTGCATCAGTGTGGATTTAAGGTGTTATGTTATGAGAGAAATGAGGAGAGAGAAGGGAGAGAGAGAGCAGAAATGATTGCAACCGCTAGCAAGTAATCGGGTCATCAATACAACCAACCCTAAAAACAGAAGAACAGTCTGATAACAGAGTTGTGCACACACTCATACACACACACACACACACACACACACACACACACACACACACACACACACAGACAGACAGACCAAGAGAGCGAAAGACAGGGATCTCTGTGTTAATGACACAATTCACTGTCACCAGTCCCTGATGATTGCCTGTAGTGGCTGCTGTGGCCGACTCAGCTCTCCCTTTCTAACTTCATGTCCCATCAATCCTCCTCCCTGTTTGTCTCAGTGTGAGTCTGGAGGGCCTGGACTCAGAGGAGATGGAGCACATTCTCCTTGGAGCTCTAGAGGGGCCCAGCAGAGGGGGACGGGACCCTCGCAGGGCCCCGATCACCTCCTACAGCCAGGAGATGGCCTCTCTGCTGTCACTCACAGAGGAGGGGGGCTGTCAAACCCAGCTATTCATTCCCTCGGAGGTGAGGTGCCTAGAACCTGTGTGCGCATCAGTTTGTGTGAAGTATTATTTGCTCTAATGAATAAAGATGGAAGACTGCAGATGAAGTCCTCAGATTTGAAGCGCTGACTGCAGCTCAGGCAGCTCGTATTGTTCCTTTTCAACTCTTATCACCAATGGCTTTGTCATAGTCTATTACGGAAAGAGCTTCTCACACACTGAAGAAGTCACTTTCCCTTCCTCCCCATCTCCCTCTTTCTCTCCGTTTTCTCTTTCTCCCTCGGACACTGCGGCCCTTGTCTCCTGTGTGTGGCGGGTTTCAGTCGTGTCAGCTGCAGTGCTTCAGTGCCTCTGCCCCCGCCCTGTGTGCCAGTCCCGGTCAGCGCCAGCTACCCAGCCTCCGCCCTCAACCCCAAGCGTACCCTTATACACACGCCGAGAAACCCCAGCACTGTCAGCCTCACCATCGCTCCCACGCCTCCAACTCCCAGGGTCACCACCAAGGTAGTGGTTATTGACAATGTGTCCTTGTGGTAGTGTTTGGCTGTAGAAAAGATACAGGTGGCAAGTGGCCTACACACCAAAAGGTTGCCCAATCGAACAGCGCAAATTGCTCCAGGATCAGCGTAAAAGATGACATCAGGTGGCAGTGAGGGAAAACTCGTTTCCAATTCACACATGTTGGTAATACACCTTGTACATATGTGATACATGACAAACGCCCCACTTATTATTTTATAATAGCTTTTTTAAAAGTGGGTTATTTGGCACTTTGGTATGGTTTTATATGGTGTGCAGCTGAAACAATATTCATATGTGTTAGTTGGTGCTGTGTGCGTGTGTGTGTGTGCGTGTGTGCGTGTGTGTGTGTGCTCGTGTGTGCATGCGCAGCTATGCGGAAGCCTTCTTCCTGTGTTTGTTCCCATCACAGACCTCTACTGCCGTTGTTAGCTACTTAACAGAAAGCTCTGTGTTCTCAGGCTCTCCTAACGCTTCTCTTGCTATCTCTATTTGTCCTTTTGCATGTTCTCTCCTCACTCTTTCACTCCTCAGCATCAGTTTAGGATACCACAGTTAACACTTCATTGGTGGTCTTTCATCAACCACAACTGTGTCATGTCATTTTGTACTTCTCTTCATATATGCGTTTATTAACTCTTGTTTCCAACCGTCGTTTGGATTAGCTGTTTTTATCCGAGACACTGAGAGGTTTGTCAACGGTCTTTGTCAAACATTTCTGTGTGTGTGTGTGTGTGTGTGTGTGTGTGTGTGTGTGTGTGTGTGTATGTATTTATGTATTTACTGTAGGTTCATGACATAGCAAACTGGATGAATTGTTTTGAGGTCATGAGATCATTTTGTTTTCCTCTCCATTTTTCTCTATCTTTTCACCCATCTGTCTATATCTCTTAGGCTCATCCCCGGGATCTATATTTTGGGGTTCCACACAGTGGTAAGTGGTCTCTTTCGCTTCCTTTCCACATCAAGGAGAACAGGATCTTGTCTCCTCTATCTGACTGCTTTTTGAAGCACATATCACAGTAACATAGCTTTTCCTCTGAACTAGGTTGATTGGAAGCCTTACTCATGCAAGGGATTTTTTTTGTCTCCCTCTGTCAGTGTGGATGCAGAGCTGGGAGAGCTGTGGGAGGAGAAGAGGACGGAGGGAAAAAGCGGAGTCCCCCCTGGGGAGGAGAGGAGGACGGAGGGACGGAGAAGACTCGACTCTGGGGAAGAGAGGGGGACGAAGGCGGAAAGCCGTCTGGGACGCTCTTTGAGCTTCCTGCGCAAGATGGCCGGTCAGCGCAAGGTGAGGGCGTATGTGTTTCCTTGTCTGTGAGCGTGCCTGAGGATGTGACACTGTCAGTGCTTTCACTACGCTGCAGACAAGAGAATAAGAACGTCTCTGAGGACATAACATGAGTTATTAGGCCACTTCCCTCCAATGTGGAGTCCCAGTGGTGCACAGCAGAGAGGAAGTTACAGACCTTTATTTAGTCATGTGTGTGTGAACCTCCCTTTGTGTCAGCTAACCGCAGCCAGACCACGGCCCTCTAATTAAACACGCTGTGGCCCTGCCAGGGCCGTAGAGTAACAGTACACTGATAGGCACAACAATGTTGTCAGAGCTGTGACTTTGACAGCAGAACGGTCATCCTGTAATGGTCATTAAACACATACCATGCCAGGCTTGCTCATCTATTTGCTCACATTTTTTATCCAATTTCCTCGGTCCTTGAGTTGGCGAGGTGGAATATTTGTTGTTCTTCCCATAAGCGAGGCAGTTAACCCTCTATATAAAGCTAATGCTTGATGCCTAAATGAACCACATGAATGTGACTTTAGGCCAGTGTTTATAAAACACCTATTTTAGGGTTCGGAATTAGGGGTTAAGGTGGTATTTAGGTTTTGGAGTAGGTTTTTGGGGTAAACATTTGGGTTAGTAGTTATGTAAAATATAAAAGTCTTGTAAAGTAGTTGTGTTAGTAGTTGTGTAGACATCTTGTAAAGATGTAATGGCAAACTTTAAACAGCAGGGGGAGGCTCTGTCCTTGTTTTGCCTGTTAACAGTGTTGTGTTTCCAATAGGGACAGCTGTATGAAGAAGTGAGTATTGCGGCCATCAGCAAGATGGTGTATGGTCAAGTAGGCATTCCACACTTAAGATGGATTTGAGTCCTGCTGGGGTTGTTGTATATTTGTTATTTGTGTACCACACTGAAGTGAGTTTCCTGGGGTGGCCGGGAGTTCCATGTAGTCAGGGCTCTGTTTAGTGCTGTAAAGAAGCCTCTAGCTGCACTTTGTGAGGTGCTGATGTGTATCTGAACTATGTAAGAACTGCCTGAAAAGACACCCTCAACACATCTTCACCCTGCAGTGAATCATGCCTGTCGCTCCTCACCTCTGAGCCAGGAGATGCTGACAAGCATACTGACATTCATCCTCTGTGTGCATCTAAGTGTAATATGTGCTGCTCTATTTTGGACCCATTTCTCTTTGCCTGGGTCCTCCTGTACCTCCTTGGGTGTTCCGTTACCTCCCCTGGTCCTCCTGTACCTCCCCTTCGACCACACAGCTGGACTCTAGTTCAGGTGCAACAGAAAACGGGCCTGTTGTCCTTCTGTCGGAGATGTCAGAAAGCAGATAGTCTCCTTCCCATCTCAGCCCCCACTGAGTCAATTCGTGTGGTCCACGTCTGCTTGTCTACAGTAACACTCAACAACCTGATTTCTGTTATGCGTTTGATCATCTAATTACTCAACAACTGGACCAGGTTTGAGTAAATACTTGATCCCAAATGTGATTTAGCTTACTGGAAATCTGAAACTATCTGGAGCACTTGGTTAAGATGTTGGGTTATTTAATAGGTTTGGCTGACAGGTTTAATGTTGAGTTGTCAGTGTATCCAAGGTCATTGATAAGGACAGTAATAGACTCCCCTGTGATACACCACATCCAGCTGTGGAATAACTTATTTGGTTGAACACAGCTGTATCCAAAATTTTACAAAGGACTGATAGTATCCATTCAGGCCCAAGTATAAACAGGTAACAGTGCTCTAACCATTCAGGCCCAAGTGTAACCAGGTGGCAGTGCTCCATCCATATATGTTATGTCCAAGAATAACCAGGTGGCAGCACTGAGTCCATTTAGGTCCAGGTATAACAAGGTGGCAGCACTCCATCCATAAAGAATCTGAATACATCCAAAAACCACCAGCCCCCCTGACAGGTCTTGATTAATTCCCTTGGTTCCAGTCCCACTTGGTTGCCAGATTCCTCTGAAGTACTTATCTCCACTGATAAAAAGTTGAAATGATGTCACACCAACGTAGCTGTTTCTTCACAAAATGACATCATTGCCATAAACTCAGGAGTCTGTTAGATAGCTGCTGACTGCTTGGCAGAGCTATTTCTGGTTGTTGAAAACATCCATTGAGTGTGTGTGTGTGTGTGTGTGCATATGTGGTTTGTGTCCACACCCTAGGAGCTGTGTATTTAGCGGCTAGTGGACTCCAGACCATCACATAAGATAGAGGGATAGACAGACCAACATTCAGAAAGAAATATTGAAAAAGAGAGGAAGTTCAGGTGAATAATGTACTATAGAGCCAGGGTAAGAAAGTGAACTTCTTACGAACATTTTCATTTTTTTTATAATGTAAGGCGCTGAAAACACAACATGACATTATACTGATAAAATGTGCTATTGACATGTACAATGTGCGTCTTTGTAAGTCTTATGCTGTGAATGTAATGCAGGGAAATAGACACACAATTCTTAGCAGAAAACATGTCTGGACAACATGTGTCCGGGTTTCATTGGTGCGTGTTGACGTGTGTTTCAAAGAGAGAAAAGGAGGTGTGTGTGTGTGTGGTACATGTCTGCTCAGGATCATTTATTGTTGGTGTGTATGTGTGTCTATGAAAAAATTCCACACCAATAGTACTTATCAATTAAATGCTAAAAACACTCATATGTGGTTGAATAGCAATTTTTTCCCTTCATTTTCCCTTCATTCCTCCTTTCCCTGCAAATGTTCCTCTCTCCCTCTCTCCTTTAGCTCAGTAGTCCTCCCCCTCTCTCCTTTAGCGCAATAGTCCTCCCCCTCTCTCCTTTTGCTCAATCTCTCTCTTTCCCAGCTGGGCAGTTACTGCTTCGAGGGGCAGGATTGCATCAGCAAGCTGGCTTTTCTCCTCTGCTACCCTCTCTCCTCCACCCCCTCCCTCTCTCCTCCACCCCCTCCCTCTCTCTCCATCACTCCAACCCCACTCCTCCTATCATCTGTCACAATCCCACCCAATTTTCCTCCTTTCCTCTCAAAGCTCCCCTTCTTTGCGTAGTGTTGTATGACTTTCTATTCTCCTTCTCGCTCCCATCTGATGTATTAGATTATCTCCACCCAATTTCTCTCTTCCCACCCTTTCTGCCTCCCATTTTCCACTCACTTCATTTTTTTTTTCACTCCTTTCTTCCAAATGCCCATTCTGAAGTAGTAAAATGTTACTGCAGCATGCAGAAAAGCGGATATTAAACTCATAAAGAAGCCTGTCGAGGGCCAGAGAATATTATCCAAGCGAACATACCCTGCCTGATTTAAAGTGATCTCACCAGATCCATCTCATATCTTCTAATATCCTATTAAACCAACCAGTTCCTCCCTGTCTGCCCTTTTCCTTGGTCCTCTGTCCATTCCCCATCTTTGCTCTCTTTATTTTCCATTCATCATATCTAGACACACTTTTGTGAAGGCTAGCAACAGTTTATGAGGACACTAAACACACACATTCACAAGCGCACAGACATACTTTGTCTCACTGGCAGTGTAATGTGAAGCGTTGTTGTGTCCTTCACAATAGCTCTTCAGAGGGTCAGTGTGACACCGTGCCACTGGATAACTTGTGTATTTGTGCGTATCTGAGTGATGGCGCAGTTGGGATCTCTCGTACGTAAACAGAAATACTACCACATTACTGTAATGAAACTGTGGTTTATGTGAGATCTTGAGCAGCGTTCATTTCAGTGCCTTGGACAATTTCCAAATTTGCAGGTATTTGCCTCTTTGGATTTTGGAAGTGGAGGGGTGGCCCATAGAACGTTGGTAAAGTCGGGAAAGCGACAGTGTGGAATATGTCCAGTGCCATATTGTGTCTGACACTTGTCAGTTATCAGTCATCTCATAAACCCGGTGGTTCGAATCCTGAATGCTGCTTGGCTGCTAGCCATTTATGTAAGCCAGAGCTGCTGAGTGCTGAGACCGCTTAGAGTGGCATATATATTGCAAACCCTAAGATTTCTGACTGAACTCAGAAAACCGGAAACCCACTCAATAAGAGCAGCGAAAGTCATACACATGGTAAACATAAGAACACGGCATGATAGGCTGTGGTATATGACCAATATACCACTGCTAAGAGGTGTTCTTCAACATGACACAGTACTTAGCTATGGTGAAATATTCCCACTCACTCACTTTTGAAATTTTTTTGGAGTGCTGTGATTGGTATGAAATTAGATCTCAGGAACTGAAGAGAGGATGATGAACTGATAAAACAGAGATGGAGAGATGAAGAGTGTCAGCGTAGAGAAGGACGGATACAGATAGCCCCAAACTAAGAGACAACAACAAAATAAAACATAGGCTACTTGAATGTGTTCAGTTAAGTAACATTTCATTGAATGAGAGTGAACATGAGTAGGTGGAGGAGGCAAGGTCACAGAGAATGAATGGTGTGTGATTGGAGTTGGGAGGACACATCGGCAGAGTTGTACAGTGGTCCACAGTGTGTTGTGGCTGTGGTGCCGTGGTTCCGGTGCAGGGCGTTTTCCATGTTGCTCTCTAAATTTAGCGCTGGCCACTCTTAAGTGCCTCCTGTTCTCCCTCCTTATCCTCTCCCCTTTTTCTCCATCAGGACATTCACTTCATTCCTACACTGACATTTTCCTTATTATTTTTATGTTCCTAAATACATTCACAATACTGGTTCAAGTCCAGTTTGCCTTCAGGGCATCATGTCCCCACAGATGGTCCCTCTCCCACGCAATGCCCAAATGGGAGATTTTTTACTTCCATTCTATTTTTGCTGCCACGTCAACAAGCAAACTCAAGTTATGTGGCTCTAATAGGTAGGTTTTGAATGACTACAACTGAGATTTGCTGTAAATCTATGCTAAAATATTGGAGACAGTCTTTAGGGATACAACTCCCTAAATATATATATATATATATATATATATGCAACCTCTTTCATCTGAAAACTAGGGCCCTCCAGCGACGTCGTTTTTCACCTATAGAGGTGCGCTCTAAAATATAAGCATAGTTGTATTATATCTTTTAATACGTTTCTGTATAAGATGGGCTTGGTATGTATTCGTAATTCGTCTGTGGTTGGCCAAGAAAAGTATGAGAAGTGCTCATTATGCTCTGAACAGCCCGCCTTCGGAGGCGCGGCTAGAAAACGTTCGCTCCTCCTCCTAGCGGAGTCAAAATTTCCGGCATGAAACTGCTCAGTTCATCCTGGCGCTTACATAGACATATGGAGGAAAGTTAACGGGGTTGCCTTCCATGTGCTGTTATCGGACGTCGCCTGTTCCACTGGAAGTCCTCAAATTGGGATTTTATCAAAGTCTATGAGAAGACTGAAATTATTTGTCGAAACAGGAAATCATATTTAGACATTATTTAAATTGAGGATCATTCTCAGTTGATCCAGGACTCGTTATGTCCCGTGTCACCGAACCGCTGCCAAAAACGCGTCAAGAGAGAATGAAAGAGATCAATACAAGGGTGAGTTTCAATAATGAACTGGATATGTATTACATCGTGTTGACAGTCGATTTACATTTGTAAAAATCTGTTATTAGAGTATCATTTTCATTCTAGATCTCTAACATGATTTACAATTATAATCGTTTACATGGTTTACCATTACATTAGTCTACATTTGTTTATTGTTATAAGTAGATCATCGTTATGTATTTACAATAAAACAGTTCAACAAGCAATTGGAAATCCCCCTAACTCATTCCGGGTAACCTATATTAAAATGAGTGGGGGAGACGAGGGGTCTCAGTTAAACTAGGCTACTTTTGTCTACTGGCTTGGTTAGTGGCAACTGGCATTATAATACTTTTTTTAATAAAGCTTTTGAATAATACAAATAGGATAATCATTTCATATACTTTTCAATGTGCCTCGCGTGCTGCATATAGTTGCAAACCTTATAGCATGGGCGGCACAGTAGCCAAAGCTCGGGACTCGGAACACGTTGTCCGGGATAAGAGGAAATCGTTTGGGGGAGGGGGAATACACCGCAAGTGTTGTGTGTCCGTGTCTGTCTTGTTTTAGTCGTAGATATAAGTATCAAATTCAATAAGAAGTCAAACAGTAAAAATGCTGAAATGCTATTAGACCATTGACACATTCGAATACGAAATACTGAGTAAATCCTCATTCAATATTGTGCCATTGTTTTTTTAAAGAAATACCGTTGTATTTGGTTGTAAGTTTTCCTAGCTCTGTCTTTCCTATGTGATTTGCACGCTTTCGACAATTGACTACCGTGCATTGTAACTTTGTTTCTTTTTTTCTGTAATCGTGTACATCACTCTGAATTTGACAAGAAGCGAACTGCAGCAGTTGAAGATGTGTTGCTAACTATCCGTCATGTCATATCTGTTGTATACACATCTATTGGCCAGGCACTGCGATATCCAACAAGCCCAAATAAAAATATTTACTAAAATGATTATTCACCGTCGCTGTTGCCAGAAAGTTGTTATAGTCAGTTATGACATTGGAAGGTTATAAAATAATTTGGCTCCTTGTGACAATGTAAAGTTATAAAATAATTTCACTCCTTGTTTGCTGTATCACCTAACAACAGTTGTGGTCATGTTCCTTAGTACCGTTTTATAACTCTTTCCATGTGACTCCACACCTGTTGTTCAAATCATAACTCTACAAGTTTGACAATCTTTTAGTCCAGATTATCTGAACACTTCCATGCTACAACCTTCTGTTGTAAGCCTACCCTCCATGTGTGTAAATGATGAAGTTGGTCTTGGTGTATGTTGTTTACATTATCTCATTGTTTTGTGTTATGGTTGGTGGAGGTCAGCGGTCCAGAGGTTTACAGGGAACTAAACAGTTCCTATGGAAACGTCAATGTAGTTTTGAGTGTTGCGCAACCTGAGGCTGATTACACTCACTCTACAAGAAAGATAAGGGTTTGTTCAAGCAGAATAATTGAGGAAGTACAACTGTTGTGAATATATTTGACGCTAGCAAAAAGACCAAATGTAGACAAATTCAGCGTTGGCAACACTGTTAAAGTTTGTGTGTTTTTTTTCTTTGAGGTGTTGTTGGTTGGTGATGAACAACCCCAGTCTGTCAGTAAGATCAGAGTGTTTGGGTTTGTTATGTTCGTATGGGTATTTTGTTAGACGGTGAAAAGATTTTAGCCTTTTGGCCAAAGCTAATTTAGCATTCCAGTGTCATGACCCCCACCCCCACTAGAACAAGCAGATGCCTACGCGTCTTACACACACACTCTCACCAGCAGATGTGTCTAGTGGAAGGGCAATGGCGCTGGCATACACAGTCACATGGAGCAGCATGCCAGTACAAACTCACAAAGCCAGACAGTCACATATGAAATACTCCAGGGCTGAATGTCTCCACAGATAAATGCACAGACACACTCCAGAAGACTATGTGTTTAAGGGAAAGAGATTTGCCATTGGCATACATTCAGATAAACTTAGAGATGTGGCCTAAAGTATTGGCACCCATGCACTTTTTTCAAATAATGAGTATTTCGACTAGAAAAGGGTCGCCATTTTTGCTTTTGGTATCCAGGCACTAGATGTGTATCTTTGATTTGCAGTGATATGAAACACCTGAATTGGAATAATTCACTTAATCTTAACTTCTTCGTAAATCTTAAAATAAATTATAAAATGGTGAGGCAGTGTTACTAAACTAAGAATTACATTTCAAGCTGGTGATTCTCCTTTGCTTTAGATCTGAACTCACCTGTGGTGTGTTGCAGGTGCCTGCAATATAAAAATCGCTCATTCAGCCAGTTTGTGTAGAGAGAAAAAAAAAAACAGAGAATCGTCTGAGGAGGTCACACACAGGATTGTAGCAAAACATGGACAATCTCAAGGCTGCAAGTCTAGCGCAGAATACTTGTTGTTCCTGTTCCAAGTTTAAGGCCAGGGATGTTGCCATAGAAAACCTGCTGGACGATCACCGTGAACAATTGATGAAATGGTGGAGTAAGCAGCTTGATCAACTGCCACAAAGATTAAATCTGACTGTCAGACACAATGTACAACAGTTCCAACCCGCATCATCTTTTGCCAACTCAGTGAAATGGGTTTATATTGTAGGAGCCCCACTCCTGAGAGAGATACTTAAGAAAACCAGACTGCAATTGGCATAAAACACCTACACATGCCACTATCCTTCTGATATAGAACATAAGGTCTCTGTCTACAGAAAACAAAATGCAGCCTTCCAGTGTCAGAAAGTGGGGTGTCTCTTAAAGGTCATGTGTCTTCGAGCATGACAATGACCCCAAACACATTTAAAAAAGCACCCAGTAGTCCAGATCTAAATCCCATTGAAAACTGACATGGAGATCTGAATACACCATTTGAGAGGCACGCTCTAAATCTGGGAGAACTGGAGCAGTTTGTTCAAGAGTGGCCCAGACTGCCAGCACAGAGGCCCAGGACTCTCATCCATTGATATTGGAAGTGTCATGGTGTGGGTAGGCAGGTACCAGCGGAGGAGATGGTGTTGTTTATTTTGCACCAAGAGTCCCTCCAATACTGTGACAGAAGGTGTACTGAAGGCAGTTAAGAAAGACAGCCGAACAGGTGCAAAATCAAAATCAACGTGTGTCTACCCTAGGCAAAAGGTCTAGACAAACTCGTAACTACTTCTCGAATCAGCACACACGTGACTAGATGTTAATACCAAAGAATATTGGACAAAGAACCTGGGTAAATGGGAGACATACACATGGGAGACATACACATGGGAGACATACACATGGGAATGAGGGAATTGAGAATAGGTGTGTGTGCTAAGACAAGACGAGGTCCGAGGATGCGTTCATGTTTAGAAGGGGAATGTGATGATGGCAGCTGGAAGGCCACTGATGAAGACATGTAGCTGGGATATCTCCGCAAGGGGCGGAGTCACACTTAGAATCGTGGCAGAGACTGCAATACTTTTGGCTTAATGCAGCGCTGTGAGGTTTCAGTCATTTCGTCAATGCCATCTCTGTATATTTTTTTGATTTAAAGCATTAAGGGAAGATGACAGAAAGATGGGGTCAGTACAAAAAACATGGAATGAGGCCAAATTGAGAGGTTTGGAAGGGATAGCAGATGATAGAGAATGATATTATGCATGTGGGAGGTAGTTCCCTTGTGGCTGGGTCTCCATGGTACCAGTTGGAGAATGGCACTGTCTTGTGTTTTCCACATCAACTCTCACGGCTTTGCCAGAATTTCAAAGTTGACTTTATTTTCACAAGATCCTTAATATCTGTCCTGAAGAATTACAAGGAATAAGGCTTGAGTGGTTGTGGTGTGTGACCAATATACCAAGGCTGAGAACCTTTCATAGGCCCGGTGCATTGCAGACTGCCTGGATACACCACTTAGCACTGGAATATTGGCTATTTTATACTTTGACTTTTGACAAGCTGACTTGTGAAACTATTTTATTAAAGTACAATGTTACAGGAGAAAGGACCATGGATTCAGTTCATATTACATGTCTCAATAACAGACAGTGTAGTTGGCGTTGGCGGAAAGTGTCTGGATGAGTCAGAAAAGTTACACAAGTCAGTCACTAGGTTTCTTTTTGGTAATGCCAGTATGAGGGCGGGTGTTGTTTGTATATGTGGGTTGGTGCTTCTTGTTTGAGTCAAGCAAGTAGGTGTGTTTTAGCATGTGGGAGTGTCTTTCTGTATTGTCATTATGCGTTCCAGTGGATGGTGCCTTGTGTAACACCAGCTACGACTCTAACAGAATTAACACTTACTCTGTACACATCCTACACATCGGTAGTCAGACTGAGATTTTGCATTCTGTCCTTTAACCAAAGGCAATAATCGACCATTGGACTCAAAGAAGCCTTTTCCCGATCACCAGTCCTCAGAAGATTCCACTTGGACCCACCTCACCACTTCCCCTGTCTACCACCATGACTTTAACCGCAGCCCTCCTAATAACAGCAGCCCATTAAGTGGAGAGCTAGCATCTCCATTAACCAGCAATGGATAGAACAGACGTCACCCGCACTAATTATAAAAATGCACTTGATTCACCTCATATGACGTGGTAGATGAGAACAAAACTGGCCAGTATGTGTCCTTGAAACTTAAAACAATGATACTTTACCTGTTCAAAGTGACAGGCTTCCACGTTGTCATTAATGTTTAACAGTTACCTGCATGGTGTTTCATATGGGGCCACCCTTGTCCTTGCCTAGCTTCAATGCCTGAGAGAGTGGATGCTCTTCCATGCAGGCTAGCAAGGCTGCTGTGCGTCACAGGTCTGTGGGAAACCAGGAGGGCCGAGTTAATGGGCCCTAACAGCTTAGCCATTTGACAGACTGGAAAGGGAAGGTTTAGGGCAGAGGAAGAGAAATCAGCACCAATGTCACAGAAAGGTTACCCATGCTCCCTAGCGAGAGTGAAAAGGAGTGTCACAGTGCTTGCTAGGACAATGAGGGAAGCGAGGTTGGAGAACTGGTTCAGGGTTTACTGGAGAAGGTTAATGGTTGGGATTTGGCTAAGGTGTTTTATTAGATGATGGACAGGCTTTGGGCTTGTATGCTGTGGGAGAGCTCGGCAGGTGCCTTCGATTGGTAATGATATTACTCTGACCTTTTCAATATGTACAGTCTGTATCAATAAACAAGGCCTTTCTTTGTGTTTGCTGAGGAACAGGCTCATCTATATCTTTCATTTTAAGCCAAAGTTTAAGTGTGAGTATGTATAATTTTAAACACAAGGTAGGTGTCTCCAGTCTGGCGATACATATGGCAGGAGGTTAGAAAGTGCAGCAGTGTCCATCAGTTTGTTTGGGCTTTGTGGACAATCTGCCTGTGGAGGTCACTCTAAATGACAAGGCCACGCTCACAGAGCCCGATAAGAGTCAGGGGTTTTCTTCATTTTGTGTCCATCACAGCGGCATGCTATTCTGCCACTTTATTGTCTCTGTTTAGGTCAAGCAAACATCACCTCAACAACTCTCTCCCTGGTAGTAATATGAGAGGAATGAGAAGTGCGTTTGATAGGAAGGAGGAGGTGGTGTTCCAGAGGGTGATCTGGTGGTAATTGGGTGGTGGGGGGGGTTTAAATATCCAAACAAACAGACCATACACATTAAGACATACAGCTCTGGAAAAAATCAAGACACCCCTGCACCCTTTTCTTTCCTTTCCAAAAAAATTGAAAAGGAATGTTTTGAGTGAGGAACAGAAGCGTTCAATTTGTAGTGGTCTCTTCATTTTAACCCTTCAGTTCCTCAAATTTTTTTCTGAGCTGTATATGCAGGTTACTACTACACTTCACATGTCCTCCCTGTAAGGCTAATGCCTGTTTAAACACTTACAAATGTGCCCCCCCCCCCCACACACACACACAGACACTGGCATTGTGGTCCCCAGTGTGACTGCACCTGTATAAACAGGGAGTAGCTTTACGGAGCCATAAAATCCCTGTTCCAGTTGCCCCTCTGATGGACAGAGTGTTCATTTGACAGCAGCAGCTGTGTAGAAGATCACATGTGGGGACACCAGAGGGGTTGGCCCTGTATGATACGGTCAAAACCGCCATGACTCTCATGCTTTAGGCAACGACGATCAACAAATCACCAAGCACCATATTTGTAGGTGAAATACTTTGTACAGAGGTGAGGTGTTTTTTCTGTAAGCTTCCATTCTGTCTTGTGTTGTCTTTAAGGGCTCCGCACTGTCTTTGTGAAACTCCCACTTGTGGTGACAGGATGGGGGTCAGGGAGCACAGGAAGTGAACTCCTAATACAAACGGCACCCTTTGTGAACCTGGTGAAACAGCCATTCCCCCAGTTCCCCCTTCAAGTCTGACTCCCCCAAGGTTTGTTGGGATTGAAATACTGTAGCGTTATTCCATGTTACTGGCTCTCATAACCACTGATCCCATTTACAGATAAACTGTCTTGTCACTACCAGTGATCTCTTACTGTATTATACACCTGAAGTGGTCATAGGCAGTCATTCCTCAAGGAGATCCCCTTCTGGGTCTATGGATATGACATGTTGAGCCGAATGGTACTGCATCAAAAAAAAAACTCAGCTGAAACAACATACAATGAAACCTAACTTGTATATTAGACACTTAGAAAATGTTGTAAAAGACAGTTGCCCTAAAATTGACTGATAATGTCCAGTGTTTTCAGATCTCAGATAAAATAAATAGCTGTATTTACTATATGAAGGATATGGATTTCCTTCCAAAACATTACTGTTTGGGTAAGTTGAAAAGCAGCTTTTCTGTACAGAATCAGTGTAGATGTAGACAACAAAATGGCATGGTATCGGTCGTAACACATTTTGTGTGTGTCTGTGTGTCTCTCTCTCTCTGTGTGTGTGCGTGTGTGTGCGTGTGCGTGCGTGCGTGTGTACGTACAGTGGGTGTGTAATATGTGTGTATGTGCATTATGTTTGTGTGTATGTGTAACGTACCCTGCTGATTTTGTACGTTGGCCCACTGACAAAGAAACGATCAGTCTATAATTTTAATGGTAGATTTATTTTGTAGATTTTACAATGAGTGACAGAATAACAAAAAAAATTGCTTCTTGATTTGCATTTTAATGGCTCTCATTACCACTGATCCTTTTTTGTCTTCCTTTATACATATGTCCAGTATGTTTGCGTTTTTGTTATGTGTATATGTACACTGTATCTACAATGTTTGTGTGTATCTACTGTGTGTGGGCGTCTAGGTGCATCCTGATTTTATTAATTAGCGGACCTCTGGGACAGGCTGGCGCTAACTAGGGAACAGCCATTTGTTTCCCACAGAGCTGTTCTTGAGTGTGGCATATCATCAAGGTCAAAGTGTACTAACAGCTTTTTTGACTTCGACCGGGAATAAACAAGAGAAAACATTAGCCTTATTTTGCATAATCATTTACATGTTTCAGTTTATGTTGGAATGTGCAGATAGACAAGCCAACTGAGGTTTGTGGCCTGGAACAAAGGGAGTTGGGATCGTTGAACTCTAATGTCCAGACGCCTTTTCACAGAATGCATGAAGTAG
This sequence comes from Esox niger, assembly GCA_016801105.1. Classification (NCBI taxonomy): domain Eukaryota; kingdom Metazoa; phylum Chordata; class Actinopteri; order Esociformes; family Esocidae; genus Esox; species Esox niger. Next base: position 20,769 of record JACXGJ010007821.1, read on the forward strand.
TATTTTTTATGTGTTTAGCTGCGGAAAGCCAAATAGAACGTTTACGTTTAAGCAACCTCATCTACCAAACTCAGGTAAATTTTTTTTGACGGAGTTGTAATTAATTTAGTAACCGTTACAATCTAGTAAACACTTCTTGTGATTCTTTTCCCCCGTGTCTCCAGTTTCGCTGTCTCCCCCTGTATTCTTTGTCTGGTTTCTATCTCTTTGTTCCTCCATCAGTACACGCTGAAATCAAGTTACCTGCCAGGCACTCTGTGTCAGGTATTCTTTTTTGCTCTTTTCTTTCCTCACCACAATACCCTCTCTCTCCCTCTCTCTGGGGTCCTCTCTTCCCCTGTATCTGTTTCTCCATCTGTCTATTTTCCCCCTCCCCCTCTACTCCGGGCCCCTTTATTTCTTGCTTAGTTCTCTGTTTTTCTCCCTCACTTCTTACAGCTTCTTGCTCTCATGTATCTTCCGCTCCATGATAGTTCCTTTACCTATGTATCTGGGTTCCATTCTCTTTCACCCTCTTATTCACACTCCCTGTTGGAACTCCTCCCTCTGCTTGCTCCTTTTGTTAGGTAAATGTTTTTGTGTACATACTATTTAGAAATGAAAACGTTTTATATGTACATAGTTCCACTATATCAGGGCACCGGAAACCATCAGGGATCATGGAATCAGCAGTTTTGTTTTTCTTACAGAGAGACACGCATTCCAGCAGGAAATTACTGATGTGGTGAATTGTGCCCATGACAGCTAATCCAGGTTAATGTATTACCCAGGTCCGTGTATTACCCAGGTCCGTGTATTACCCAGGTCCGTGTATTACCCAGGTCCGTGTATTACCCAGGTCCGTGTATTACCCAGGTCCGTGTATTACCCAGGGCCGTGTATTACCCAGGTCCGTGTATTACCCAGGTCCGTGTATTACCCAGGGCCGTGTATTACCCAGGGCCGTGTATTACCCAGGGCCGTGTATTACCCAGGGCCGTGTATTACCCAGGGCCGTGTATTACCCAGGGCCGTGTATTACCCAGGGCCGTGTATTACCCAGGGCAATACAAACAGAGGTTCCCACATATTTTTTTGTTGCCAATCTCATTCACTGCTGTGTAATTACATATAGAACAATAAAGTAAAAATTATTCAGAGAACATTTCAAATGAGAAAAGAGATTTGGACCTACCAGACCCTCAACTAGGCTGCTGAAGAGTTGCTCTGGAATAGGAAGAATTGAATGGGGTCAATGGGGCAGATTGTTGGGGGAACGGACATCAGTAGTTGCAGGATTCTATCTGGAGAGAGTGGGAAAGAAGAGGTTTAATGCATAGATTGGTTTGTTGTGTGAGGGAGCACTGGACTGTAGTGGACTAGCAGGTGTGGATTTCATCAACCTGCCTGTGGTTGAAATCCACAGACAGGTGATATGCTGGAGCAGGTGGAGGAGAGAGGAAGATGTTTCCTAGGGAAAGGTGAACTCAAAGATCTAACTCTTTCTTTATGTACACAAAATGCCTATTTCTCTCAAATATTGTTCACATATCTGTCTAAATCTGTGTTAGTGAGCACTACTCCTTTGCCGAGATAATCCATCCACCTCACAGGTGTGGCATTTTAGGATGCTAATCAGACAGCATGAGTTCAGCTCATGATGAATGGAGGCAAAAACAAAAGTGTTGCGTTAATAATTTTGTCCTGTGTTTTTGCATTTCTTAGGACAACAGGACTTGTAGACTGTGTGTAGTATGAATGATTGGATTAGGTATTGTAGTGTCAGTTTAGTAAGTGGTGTTGTGTAACATTGCTGGCCAACCGCCAGCTAAACACCATAGAAGGTCATAATACCCTTCTTACCAATCAAAGTATGTGAATGTCAAGGAAAAGGAAGAGAAAATGCATCACCATGAAGCACAATCCCCCCAAAACAACCCACATGTTAGCAATCTATGCACAAAGTGGGACCATGCAGCCACTTTCATGTGAACGTATACATTAAGCTGTATTCATGCAACAGGAAGTCTGATTAATTTACTTCCTGTGAATGATGTCAACACTGAAGCTCTAGCAAAGATATTTTAGATGAGATCACAATTGGTTTAGTTTAAATATTGGATATTAGTGTCTACCAAAATGGCTGGACTTAGCATTCAAACCCATTTCTAAACGACTTTTTTTCAGAACAATGTGAGTTTGTTTCTCCTCTTCCTGTTTAGTTTTGTTGTGTCTGAGGCTGTTTAGTTGCAGGAAGGGGAATTGAGAAGTGAATTACCTGTATTCATAGACACACTGAAGATAACAAATGTTCACACAAGTCAAAAAAGTGAGCACATTCTCTATAGCTCTGGCAAAATCGGCACGGTTTTCCCACAAAAAACAACAATGTCAACATCGCAGTCTGAAGAGGAAGTAAGACTTCCTGAGTCCTTCTGCTTCAGATAGTACACTTAGTAGAAATATGAAAGTATACAAGCCTCTCTCTCCATCTCATCAGACACTCATTTGACTTAATCTGTCATGAAAGCCTTGTGAAGTGCACACTTGGCTTTGTATGGCATGACTATGAAATGTTAAAAGTTGCTGCTGGAAACCTGTTTGAAGCTTGAAAATTGACTCATCAGAACTGTGCTTGTGGCATGAAAACATATTTGCCATTAGAATTTTGACCTGGGGTTTAGTTGGTCCATTCTATTTAGTATATCTCTGCATGCACAATAACTACATGTAAACTGCCTAACACTGTACCAATACCTAGCGTGAGGGTTTTTGGCTAGTTCATGCCAACCTTTTGATTAAACACTAGCATCACTAGATTAACAAACCCCCCTTTATTACTTACAGTAAATCAGTTAAGACACTGCCTTTTAATGCCAAAAAAGATAACACCTGAAACCTTATATAGACACCCTTGCAATTCAATTAAAGATTTACTAAACAAAGCATTAGCTATGTTGTACGCTGACTGGTTTTCACCAAAGGTTGTAGTTAAACACTGATATAGGCTATAATCCCTGAAAGTGCAATGAAATTCTACGCATTCTAGACTGCAATGCAATGTACCATGGAACTCTGACCTCATGGGTAATTCAGCATTTTTTGGTAATCCAATATCTGACCTCAGGGGAGTCATGGCTACCAGTCCTCAGGTGTGATTTGCATATTGCTGTTGTGAGCTAGATCAATAAACTTACGCCTCTTCCAGGCCAGATCCCCCAACTGTTTTGTGAATGCATCGTTTTGTTGCGAGTCCTTTCCACATCTCTCTCTACACATAATATTTAGATTTACGATGTATCTGTAAATACAGGCTGATATGCACGGTTGCCAGTTATCCTGCCCTTTTTAATTTGTCAGACGATATTTATAGAGACATAAATGCTACAAATAATGCATGAAGAAAGATTTCATTCGATATTTGGCTACCTGCGCAGGAACTACAACTTATTGACAATACAAAAGTTCTGAACGTTTTGTTATGTTACATGCTGACAAACACGCAGTTGCTATGTCTTGCCATTTAAGATAACTTGCTAGCTACACACAAAATCTGTTCTAGCTGCAATGTGTGTAGAGCAGTGTATTTGGCAGCTTTTTTGTTCATTTTACAATTTTTGCAATTACAATTATAATTATGTAGGCCATACTTTTTACAAATAATATTTCATATATTCACAAATATATTCACTTCATTCCATTCTGACAATGCTTTTTGGAGGTGGTTAGTTGCATAGCTTACTTATAAATCGATTTGGATTCAAACAACACCAATGTTTTGGCGCACGAGTAGGAAAAACCAACACATGGGTACGTAGTGCTGTATGACTTCGCATAATAACGTACATGTTCACTGGAAATGACAGAACTTCCGTTGCTATGCAAATGCATGACGAATTTGGTCTGGCCAAGGTGTACAGAGACATGCTGAAAGTAGCTCTCTGGACTGTAGAGGGAAAATGGTGGTAAGAAGCGCATCCTGTTTGACGATGCGATCCCCTTTCTGCAGTGTTCAGACCGATGATTCCAGCTGGGTGGCATTTCCATATTCCAGGTTAGGTGAAATCCCTAACCCTTCGTCTGATCCTGTGAAACTTGTGTCCAGACGGGGTCTTGTGGTATTGGATCCTGCCACCCCTTTCAGCTCGATGAGCTCATCAGCCGTGTGGTTTCCTGGTCTTCTAACACAGCATTAGGAAAGGCACTTTAATAAGCAAGATTACTTTTCGATTTCTGTGATTAGCCCTCCTCTGGCATCCACATAGTTTAAGGGCGTACCAAGGACATGGATTCAGGGGTGTCCTAGGAGAGATGGGAAGGGGGTGGGGAGTGATGGAGAGCTGGAAGGCTTGGGTCGCTCAATGAACTGTGTATCGTCCTCGGCATAGTAAGGTAATATATCAGGAAGGCTTCGGGCAGAGCTTCATTCTGAGGCTTTTACAGCAGCTTGGCTCTTCCTCCCCACAGCCTCGCCCTCATGCCATTAAAAGGTGATTACTCCCATTTGGTAACAATTTTCAGCATCACGCTGTTCAGAAGCTCCATTGTGGCGTTCTTTCCCTCAATTAAATGTTCCTAGAAGCCCCCTTCTCTATCTCCCTCTGTATCGCTCACTGTCTTTCCCTCTTCTTCCGCCCCATCCCCCCACCTGAGTCACATGATTCTAATCCAGTCTGTTAATCCGCTAACGAGGAGAGAGATAAGGAGGGAAGGGAGAGAGGTACAGTGAGAGAGAACGGTACCGAGGTAAGGAAAGAGAGAGAATGCGAGAGGAAAAGAGGAAGACAAGGAGCGAGTGTGTAAGCTGGATAGATAGATGGGGGAGGGGAATTCTGTCAGCGTGCCAGATATCTGGCGTAAGTCAGTTCTATAGAAATAGGGCTCAGCAAGGCTGCCTTGACTGATGAAGCTGACTGTGCTGGTGGAGTGAGGGGGCGAGTCTGGTAACAGCTTAATATCCTACCTAGGCTCTGCGGGGGACAGAGTGGATGAGACACCCTGCTGCTGCAGAGCTCACCCTAATGCTGCCAGTTAAGCCAGTCAGACATCCTGTACACCAGAAGATGCCGGATGAGATGGACCTACTCGGATGCAGTTAAACTCTATGGCCTAATCAGACCAAGTAGCTTAGACAGATTTATCAAGCCTTGCCTTGTTGCCCGGGGCCAAACAAACCCTGCACCTGTTTTCTACAAAATGGAATTGATGCCAATGTGGCTTTGTGGAAATGCGAGGGTCTGTAAGCGGACCCACTGTCCCCTGACTTAAGTGTCTCCTGCACATCTCACCCTGTTCTTCCACGCTTCCACCATCCTGGCTGTAGCCGGTCGTAACACCTGCATGTTGCACGGGTCAGTGCTGCAGTTAAAACATGATTCCCCTTCTAATTAGTGCTGGGTGTGAGCCGGTGGAGTTTTGAGTTTCCATTATTTTTCATCTCAGAAACATCGGCCGGATCACATTTTTAATTAGCCAATGTAAGGATGGATGGGTTTTAAGCCCTCTTGCTCCTTCTTTCCTTTCATCGCTTCACCCTCTGCTCTCTTTCCTGTGGGAGTGTCTTGTACCCATGATGGGGAGGCACAAAGGAATGTCCTGAATGAGTTCCACACAATGGGGGCCTCAGGAGTTTTGTTTAGGTTCCCCTAACCCCGAACTAATGTTTAGTTCTTTTCACTCCATTATTGCAGTCAGGTTGTAGTTTTGTGGCATGTTCCTGGGAGGGCTTTAACCCTTCGTGGCTGTAACTGTATGGGGCAGCAGTGTGAGTTTCTCAACATGTTGTCCGTTTTTGTTTTAAAACAACTGGCCAACAACCAAATGATTCCTAGATTGTATCCCTGAGCTGACAAGGTGGAAATCTGTTATTTTGTTACTGTGCAGGGCAGCTAACCCTCAATGTTCACCCGGCACAGCCAGAAGAGGACTGGTCACTCCCCGGAGCCAGGTTCCTCTCTAGGTTTTGTCCTAAATTTCGGCTCTCTTAGGGAGTTTTTCCTAGCCACTGAAGTTCATCAGTACTATTGTTTGCTCCCAGGGGTTTAAGGCCAGGTGTTTTGTGAAAGCACTTTGTGACCACTACTGATGTAAAAAGGGCTTTATAAAATAAATGTGATTGATTGATTGAAATTTGAATGCTCCCAGGTGATTCCTGTGTTCCCAGTCAACGTACCTCACATAAACATGAAAAAATAACAAAAGTCCAAAATATGACATGGAATACCATTTTGAGTCATTTCCTAATAGAATTGAATGGTAGAGTTGGTTTAGTAAAGATGCTGTTCGTCTACTTCAATATGTGCATTAAGTGCTATCTGATGGACCTGTAAGTGATTTAGCTACAGTGGATACATAACTTCATAGTAAGGTCACTTTTGTTGAATTGATAATAAGCTGCGACCAGTAAGGAAGCGCAGACGCTTGACATTGAAGATGTACCACATTGTCTGTGTTCACAACGTCAGGAGATTAGTTTGAGACTAAAGGGCCACCGGCTGTGAGAAGCTGCATGGAACCTGACTGGTGTGGATGTTAAGGAGCACAGAACACACACAGACGAACAGCCAGGAGAAAAGACTGGTGCTATAGTCTGAACAAACCCAGACAGACAGACAGGCTGACAGCCAGGAGCAAATGCTGGTACTATAGTCTGAACACACCCAGACAGACAGACAGGCTGACAGCCAGGAGCAAATGCTGGTGCTATAGTCTGAACACACCCAGACAGACAGACAGGCTGACAGCCAGGAGCAAATGCTGGTGCTATAGTCTGAACACACCCAGACAGACAGACAGGCTGACAGCCAGGAGCAAATGCTGGTGCTATAGTCTGAACACACCCAGACAGACAGACAGGCTGACAGCCAGGAGCAAATGCTGGTGCTATAGTCTGAACAAACCCAAACAGACAGACAGGCTGACAGCCAGGAGCAAATGCTGGTGCTATAGTCTGAACACACCCAGACAGACATGTTGGGATAAAATAATGCACCATTCTTGGAACACCTGGATATTACAGATGAAACTAACTGTGGAACATCCACACTGTAGACACACACACATGCATACACACTTCACATTAGCATAGTGCACATGTACAGAATTTCTCCGATTCACAGGGGCACAACGTATCGTTCTACACACACATGCACACGCACACTCTGAATACACTCTCACCCTGAATGCTCTTGAGTAATGCTGACACAGCGTGCAGAGCACTGTAGTGTGATAATGAGATTAAAGACAGTGTATAGTACAGTACTGGCCCATTGTCCTCGGGCTGTCAGTCTCTGTGTGGGAGGGAGAGAGGAGACTGGGAGACACGCAGAGAGAAAGAGAGTAAAAGATAAAGGGTGGGGGGAGAGCCTATTGCTTCTTTCCTGAAAACGACACTTTTACAATTCCTCACGCACCAGCTGTCCTCTAGGGAAATGTACTGCATAGCTAAAACAATGCACATGCCCCTATGAACGTAGAAGGAGAGCAGAGCACCTGATATATATATAGACCTGATCACACCTCTGGAATATATAGACCTGATCACCCCTCTGGAATATATAGACCTGATCACCCCTCTGGAATATATAGACCTGATCACCCCTCTGGAATATATAGACCTGATCACCCCTCTGGAATATATAGACCTGATCACCCCTCTGGAATATATAGACCTGATCACCCCTCTGGAATATATAGACCTGATCACCCCTCTGGAATATATAGACCTGATCATATTACTTCCTGGGACTCAATATCTGCATAGGAAACCGTGCTGATTCTTCTTTCTTGTCTTTACAGAACAAAGAGAAGGAACGGATGAAGGAGAGGGAGAAGGAGGCACGGGAGCGGGAGGCACGCTACAGCAATGGCCACCTCTTCACCTCCCTCAGTGTGTCGGCCACCACCCTCTGTTCCGCCTGCAACAAGAGCATCACGGCCAAGGAGGCCCTCAGCTGTCCCAGTGAGTACCATACTTTAAACACCTCGCATTCACCAAGCACTTCAGATGGTTTCTAAAGGTATCTGTGTGTGAGGTACAGTGTAGAGGAGTAGAGGCGTGCTATCTGTATGTCTGTCAAGAGAAGCTGGCCTGGAGCTGTACCTCCTCTCTGACACAGCCTTTACTTCTGTAGCCCTGCCATTTGAAGGTCATGTACCATCAGTACCTCCTATCTGACACACCCTTTACTTCTGTAGCCCTGCCATTTGAAGGTCATGTACCATCAGTACCTCCTATCTGACTCCCCTTTACTTCTGTAGCCCTGCCATTTGAAGGTCTTGTACCATCAGTACCTCCTATCTGACACACCCTTTACTTCTGTAGCCCTGCCATTTGAAGGTCATGTACCATCAGTACCTCCTATCTGACTCCCC
>JACXGJ010007822.1:0-29098 GCA_016801105.1 Esox niger
TGTTCTATTCTGTGGTGAGGCTGTTTTGTGGTGAAGCTGTTCTGTTCTGTAGTGAGGCTGTTCTGTGGTGAGGTTGTTCTATTCTGTGGTGTGGCTGTTTTGTGTTGAAGCTGTTCTGTTCTGTAGTGAGGCTGTTCTGTGGTGAGGTTGTTCTATTCTGTGGTGAGGCTGTTTTGTGGTGAGGTTGTTCTATTCTGTGGTGAGGCTGTTCTGTAGTGAGGCTGTTCTGTGGTGAGGTTGTTCTATTCTGTGGTGAGGCTGTTTTGTGGTGAGGTTGTTCTATTCTGTGGTGAAGCTGTTCTGTGGTGAGGTTGTTCTGTTTTGTTGTGAGGCTGTTCTGATTTTGAGGCTGTTCGTTGCTGTGCTGTGGTTGTGTTGAAGTTTGAGGACTGTAAGTGTCTACTTCCTTTGTACATATTGTATGACTATGTGGATGGTTTCAAGCAAATGGTTGGTGAGATTGGTGCAAATTAGGAGTAACTGTGGTCTTGAGTTTTGCTGGTGTTTGGAATTTCTATCACTGTATGCAAAACTGCATGCAGGGCTTTTTATGGTGTAATATCCCATCAAAAAAAAGTCAGCAATAAGAGATGTGTGTGTATGTGTCCCTATTGGATGAACTGTATGCCTGTTTCTTAAGATACATTAAGCAGTGTAGCTGTTTGTGTCTGTGTGTGTGTTTGTGTTGTGAGATGCGGAGCCATCAATAAAAGTGAAAGCGATGCAGCTGTGTGTGTGTGTGTTGATAGGCTGCCTGTCAGTTATTGATTAAGTGCAACCAGTCCTAGTTCTCACCCTTTTTCAGATAATTCTGACAGAGACAGAGGTGTAAGGACTAGAGAGGGAGAGGTAGGATGGGCATGAAAACAATACTAAAGGAGAGGGATGCTTTACATATAACATGTATGTATTCAAGCAGAACAAAAAACAGTTATGAGTGCATATGGGTGCATATGACTGCATGCTGTCATACTATTGGCATAATTTTTTGCATTGGCCACCCTTTGCAACTTATGTTACTGACATAGTTTAGCGAGCTAGCTCTACAATTTCTTCTGACAGTTGGCATAGCTTCTTGTAAAGAGGCTTCCTTGATTAGAGGCAGGAGGCTGCTCCTTCATGGAAACCCAAGTTGTTAGCTTAATCAAGTCTAATTGTATTTAAATAGCAAAAATTCTTACACAAAATCATGTGCAACTGTTTACCAGATAAAAGGATAAATAAAAATAGTTTCTGTACAATATAATGTTTGCATGTTAATTAACAGTACCATGAGATTCAGACCTGGTCTCCTTCAGAGATGAAGGTTCTGTGTCTTCTTGGATTTCAGCAGTTACATATAGTGGAAAAATAGCATACCAGGTCGAGTCAAGGGAGAGATACATTCAGTTATTTACAGGCATTGCAGCATAGTTGTCTTCACAAATTTTCCATACATCACATTCCATATGTCTACCTTGAACAATGCATTTAAATTCTATGAGCTACAGGACACACCACCACAACAACCTCATTCCCCATGATTAATTACACAGTCACAACCTTTGACAGAACATCTTCCTGGGTGAGAATCAAAGCACATATGTTCTCTTGTTCCTTAACTCCTCTCAATTAGCTTAATTGTAACAAAACGTACATTGATACAGTAATAATACAATCAGAATTCTGCAATCTGATTACTATAAATTATTGAAATATTCTATAAAATATAAAAATCACTTGTTGTAGTCAAATTAGTTTCTCTTTGTAACACAATAAATTAGTCACAGTGACATTAACATACATATTGGCATTGACAATAATTGCCTAAAGGCAGGACAATATTAGTGGGGGCAATGAGGCAATTCATATTTGTTCCCCAATATGTTTTGTTTAAATTTACTTCCTTCTTCAAGATCCCTTTAACCCTATACAAATCTCCCTCTTTTCCATCACCAAAGCACCCCCAGACCATCACATTGTCTCCACCATGCTTAACAGATTGTATAAAGCACTCCTCCAGCATTATTTCATTTTGTCTGCAACTCACTAATGCGCTCCTTTATTATCCAAACACCTCAAACATGGATTAGTCTGTCCACTTTTGGTATCTTCCTCTGTCCAGTGTCTGTGTTATTTTGCCCATCTTAACCCTGTCTGTTTATTGGCTATTCTGAGATATGGCTCTTTCTTTGCAACTCTTCCTAGAAGGCTAGCATCTTCTACTGTAGCCACCTCTTCACTGTTGAGACTGGTATTTTATGGATTCTGTTTAATGAAACTGCCAGTTGAGGACCTGTGAGGCGTCTGTTTCTGAATCTAGACCCTCTAATGTATTTGTCCTCGTGCTCAGTTGTGCACCGGGGCCTCCCACTCCTCATCCAATTCTGGTCAGAGCCAGTTTGCACTGATCTATGAAGGGAGTAGGATATTTGGTCGCAAGAGATCTTCAGCTTGTAGGCATTTTGAAATTGCCTTCATTTCTGTAAATGTAGATATTCCATTGAAATTCAGCCGTTTCCAGCTACAATAGTGATTTACAACATAACAATGTCTACACTGTATTTCAGATTAATTTAATGTTGTTTTCATGGACATTTTTTTTTTCATTTCAAAACAAGAACATTTCTTTATGACCCCAAATTTGGAACAGTAGTGTTAATCTAGTTTTCAACTTAACTGATACTTCCTATGATTTCCGATCAGTTTTGTTCACAAGTGGTATCAATACACTTTTTCCAGAAAGTGTGTCATGTCCTGGTACAGCAGGCTACTGTGCACATGTCAGGCCATTGGAGCTTAGTAATAGGCACAACATGTGCACACAACTCCTTGGACATCGGCAGAGATGTAAAAGTACAAAATAACAGTATTTGGCTGTGTTCACAACTTTAGGGACATTTGTAACTAAGACCTAAATGACCAGGTAAAGGGAGTTCATAATTAACCAGTGGGTAATACAATAAAAAGGAAGAGTGAAAAATTATAAATTTAGGCCACTAGTTCATTGCAATTTACAGTGGGGAGAACAAGTATTTGATACACTGCTGATTTTGCAGGTTTTCCTACTTACAAAGCATGTAGAGGTCTGTAAATTTAATCATAGGTACACTTCAACTATGAGCCACGTAATCTAAAACAAAAATCCATAAAATCACATTGCATGATTTTTTTATAATTAATTTGCATTTTATTGCATGACATAAGTATTTGATACATCAGAAAACCAGAACTTAATATTTGGTACAGAAACCTTTGTTTGCAATTACAGATATCTTACGTTTCCTGTAGTTCTTGACCAGGTTTGCACACACTGCAACAGGATTTTGGCCCACTCCTCAATACAGACCTCCTCCAGATCCTTCAGGTTTCGGGGCTGTCGCTGCGCAATATGGACTTTCAGCCCCCTCCAAAGATTTTTTATTGGGTTCAGGTCTGGAAACTGGCTAGGCCACTCCAGGACCTTGAGATGCTTCTTACGAAACACTCCTTAGTTGCCCTGGCTGTGTGTTTCGGGTCGTTGTCATGCTGGAAGACCCAGCCACGAACCATCTTCAATGCTCTTGCTGAGGGAAGGAGGTTGTTGGCCAAGATCTCGCGATACATGGCCCTATCCATCTTCCCCTCAATACGGTGCAGTCGTCCTGTCTCCTTTGCAAGAAAGCATCCCAAAAGCATGATGTTCCCACCTCCATGCTTCACGGTTGGGATGGTGTTCTTGCGGTTGTACTCATCCTTCTTCTTCCTCAAAACACGGCGAGTAGAGTTTAGACCAAAAAGCTCTATTTTTGTCTCATTAGACCACATGACCTTCTCCCATTCCTCCTCTGGATCATCCAGATGGTCATTGGCCAAATTCAGACAGGCCTTGACATGCGCTGACTTGAGCAAGGGGACATTGTGTGCGCTACAGGATTTTAATCCATGACAGCGTAATGTGTTACTAACGGTTTTCTTTGAGACTGTGGTCCAAGCTCTCTTCAGGTCATTGACCAGGTCCTGCCGTGTAGTTCTGGGCTGATCCCTCACCTTCGTCATGAGCATTGATGCCCCACGAGATGAGATCTTGCATGGAGCCCCAGACCGAGGGAGATTGACCGTCATCTTGAACTTCTGTCACCATCACCATTTTCTAATAATTGCGCCAACAGTTGTTGCCTTCTCACCAAGCTGCTTGCCTATTGTCCTGAAGCCCATCCCAGCCTTGTGCATGTCTACAATTTTATCACTGAGATCCTTCCACAGTTCTCTGGTCTTGGCCATTGTGGAGAGGTTGGAGTCTGTTTGATTGAGTGTGTGGACAGCTGTCTTTTATACAGGTAATGAGTTCAAACAGTTGCAGTTAATACAGGTAATGAGTAACATGTCTGTGCGAGCCGGAATTCTTACTGGTTTTAGGAATTCCAAATACTTATATCATGCAATAAATGCAAATTACATACAATGTGATTTTCAGGATTTTTGTTTTAGATTCTGTCTCTCACAATTGAAGTGTACCTATGGTAATTACAGACCTCTACATGCTTTGCAAGTAGGAAAACCTGCAATATCAGCATTGTATCAAATACTTGTTCTCCCCACTGTAAGTAGTTTATTTCGAACTTCCCAAAATTGATGGACACAACCAAGTACTGATTTGTAAATGTTCTACTTTTGGTCAGTTCAAGGAGTTACACGCACATGTTGTGCATATTGCCAAGCTCCATTGGTCTGATGTGTTCTGTTTGCAAATGTGTATAGAATAGTTTATCTACATCTTAATTGCATTTAGATGTTGTACAGTAACCTGTGTTAACCTAAGATAAAGATGTTTGGAAACTTCTCAAACCCTACCCCTTTTTAAGAGTATTTTTTATAAATACAGTAACTAATGCTTGCAATTAGTCCCTCTGTGTAAGAGAATCTGTTGGGTAACTGAAAGGTTAAGTAAAATGTTAACGTGAATAGGTATTCTGAAAGCAAGGAGAAAGAAAGATTCAGGGAATATACAATTTCAAACAGAGGAGGCAGAGTGATGAAATAGATGAAAAGATAAGACAGATGTCAGCAGATGAATGGAGGTTACAGAATAACTTGGGTACCCCATTGGAAGAGCTTTCATCCAGCCCCATGGCCTTTTCAAAAACATACATCTATACACAATTGATTGTAAGAGAATTGACCTTAATTGGTTTTAACTGTCCCTCCTCTCCAGTGGCAGGGCCAATTTTTCCTGGTAAGCAGGCAGCACTCTGAAGAAGAGCTCTATTCAAGAGTTTTTTTGTTGTTGTGTGTAGCCGTGCCTGATTGAACGTTACAAGGTTTTTTGTTCTCCTGGAGGGGCGGTGGGCAGATTGCCATTGCCAGCCACACTTGATGTACAATCATATGCAAATGAGCAGACATGGAGCGAGAGATTACCTCTACCTTTATTGCCTTTATCGAGCCGTTTGTTAGATTGTAATAAATGTTACACCTAAACATTAACACCCCCCACCCCCCCGACTGATAAACCATGCTGGACTAAATATTCCACAGCGAGTCCTGTGGGTGCACCTGACCAGGCAGCCTAGCTTTAGTGTCTGTACAACCCTAGCCCTGTACAGCACACCCCCATGACAAAACCCCCGGCTGGCATTCGGGGAGGGGGGTTGCAGTGGTGTGGTCTACAGACCTGGGCTGTGTTGTGGACAGTGATAAGAAAACAAGAGCCTCTTCCATCCAAGTGGCTGGACAGGACCATTGTTTTTGGAGAGGGGATTAGATAGGTCGCCCTCTCTACCCGCACTTCATCACCCTCTCCCCTCCTCCCCACAAATCCCCTCTCCCCTCCTTCTTCGTCCCAGTCCACTCTGGGCTCAAGCTTATCAGAGCATGGCATAGCTGGATACACTTGGTGTATGGGAAAACCTACTGGTCTCTGTTACTATAGCAGATAAGCCCTAACCAGACTTTCTATGCCCTTGTCTGGTACACCATGCAAGGTCTCTTACAACCACATGGACAACCAGGTATTATCTGTGTGCGTGCGTACATGCGTGCGTGCGTGTGTGAGAGAGATATATTGAAGGCCTCACACGCATTGTCTATCATTAACCTTGCCCCCTTGTATGATCTCCAAGGCTGAGCAACAAATCACATACCTTCAACCTGATATTCAAACGCACACAAAGACTCCTCACAGACGCCAGTGGCTAGAGTTACGCTGAGGAATGTTCTGCCTGTGTGTGTGTCTGCGTGTGTGTGTTTGCCTGTTTCTGTGTCTGTGTCTGACCCAAACCCAATACATAGATTTGAATCTATTTGTCGCTGCAGCAGACATCCCTGGCCAGGGGGGATGCGCTTTGTGTTTACATCCTGTAGCTATGATGATCCTGGTATTTTTTTGTGTGATGCATAAATTCTATTCTATTAGATCTGAGAAGAGCGGTGTAAAGTGCAATGAAGGTAGCTTAAAATACAGCTATAATATACACCGTTGGATTTCTTTCTCCGAAGCCTGTGAATGTTAGGATTGGAACCCCAAGGATAGGTATTAAGTTGGATAAGTATTCAGCATTGAGTCTAGGCTCTTATAATGGGATTTATTATAAGCTGTGTACAGTACATTTGCAGGGGAATATATCCTAAACTCTGCTAGTTTCATAACCAGGGGCCAAGGGCAGAGGTACAGTATGAAGACTCCTGCGGGTGCTTTAAAAAGTAATGCTTGTACATGTTTTTTTCTCCATAAATTGAATGTTGTTTTCAGTATACCTTCAAAATATACAGCTGTGGAAAAAAAATTATAGACCACTGCAGTTTGAATAGGAAAGTTATGAGGAAGAGAAGCGGTTAATTTGCCATGGTCTCTTGATTTGAACCCTTCTGTTACTCACTCAAAACATTCCTTTTCAAACTTAATTTCTTTTTTGTATGTTTGGTCAAATCTTCATAAATCTCCCTTTCTTACCTGTGCACCCCAAATGTGAATTGTATTGTTCCACCAATATGCGAACAGCCTCTTCCACTTGTTATTCTCACCTTGTATGCCAGTGGCAGTCAGGGCCACATTACAGAGAGGCATGCAGGCCACATGTTCTGGGGCTCCAACCTCATTACTACTATTATGTTTTGTTGGTGCAGTCTCCAACCAGCAGTTACCTAGGGGCCTAAAATGCAAATGCCTTTCCGGATTAAGAACTAATTTGAAAGAAGGGGGCCTCAATTGTTAAAACATGGTTCTGATTCAAGTTGACCAGCAGCAGAAAATAATGTGACAAATATGTCGAGTCACAGGTGTGTAATACCAACAACTTTTTCCATCAGCTCAAGTTAAAACGTCTGGTATAAAGAAAAAATATGTTCAGACATAGAGGGTCATCAACAAGTATAGTTGGTGTCAAACAAAAAGCCACGACACAGCCTGAGCTGCCTGAGCCAATCACCAGATGCTGTCCCTATGACATAAACACTTATTTTTGTGCACTTTTTTGTATTATTTTAATAGTAATATTTGTAAATTCATTGTTCTATGAAGTAAGTTACAGAAATTGTAATGTGGTATTTGAATGCTTAATGACTTTGGAAGCTTTTATCTAAAGCATAGGCAGGAATCCCGGGGTGGACGGGAAACACAAGACCCCCCAATCCTGGGGAAAACTATGATCCCCCCCCCCATTATATAATTGTTAACATAATTGTGTAATTTCAGTAATACTAATAAGATGCAATTAAAGCACTTATACTGATTATAGACAAATAATAAAGCGTTTTTAAGTTTCCTCACAATGGTTTGATCTACTGCATCCCCCAGCCCAGAGTCTGTCGTTGGTGGGTGAATTTCAGCAAGTAGTTCAAACAAAGGATATGGTAGAGTTTCCTTTACTTCTGCCAATCAATACAATAAAACACATTTCTAACCGTCACCAGCCTTCATTTTCTCTGCATTGAATGACAGGTCACTCGTTATGTTAGCCAGCGGTTAGCCGAAGTTTGCTAGCAAGCTACAGTAACATCAACCAGCTTTTGCAGCTGTTGGAATTTGAGTCAATGAGAGGAGCTTGCAGGGCAGAGTATGTAGTGTTCCTTAGCTGGCAAGGTGACTGTTCTTGTTTACCGTCTGAAAGGCACTCAATGCACGTAGCTAATGAGAGGTTAATCCAGTCAGTTTGTTTTATGTTAATAGGGTTCACAAACAGTAGCTGAATTTGCAGAGCACATTGATGCAAACGAAAACAGTATTTACAACACTCCCTTTTGCAACCCCCTCAAAAATTGCTCTTGAGAAAATGTTGTGTCTCTGTCCCCTCCAAACCTGATATCAGATTTTTGCCCCTGATCTAAAGACATTCAATTTTCTGAAATGTAATGTATTTGTGAAATGTAGCCAAATAAAAGGCTTACAAAAAGAAACAGCACAATAAATCTTATAATTAACTCCTAAGAATAAGTTGTTCCCAACCTAGTCTTCTACTCCATAAACAGCATCCTGTTTAGTAGAACGTCTTGGCAGTATTAAAGTATTAGTATTAAAGTTACTCAGCTTCGAAAGAAGCGTGAAGAATCAGTCCTAAACATTTTTTATCAGGTGTCGACCATAACAAGTCCAAAAGGGGCTGCATAATCACGTTAAATGATCTGTCATTATTTTGCTTCCAAGACATACTAAACAAGTTGGAGTTTTTCTCTGCATTTCTTATTCACTTGGAAGATCACAGCAGTCAACTTAAACTTAGGCCCTTGGCTAAGTTGTTTCTGTGGGTTGCAAAAAGGGAAATCAGCATGACACAAGATGAATTAAATGTTAAGGCTTTGAAAAAAGTATGTGATATACACTCCTTTGAGATTTCCAAGATATACAGTATATGCTTCTGAGAAATCTTGGAAAACAACAAGAGTTTTGTAATTACCAGAACTCTACTTTATTGTCTTAAAATCTATATAACTATCTTACCTCTGTATTGTTTTACATCCTTCAGATTTTAGAAGAAAAAACACTAAATTAAATAAGACCGTAGGAGTCTGTTCTAATAGTAGCTCTATTATTTTATTGCCATCGCAGATATATACTTTGTCACCCATAGATGTAATGGATTTATTTTCTATCAAAGATTTAGACTTGATTAAATGTCAAACATTCATCTTCTGTCCTAATATGCCACCACATCCTTCCTCCAGTCTCCACTAATGCAGTGCCCTACAATTTGGCTGCCCTGCAGTGGTAAAAACCCAACAGCTGTTTGCCTGCATAGGACCACTGGTTTTATTTTCTCCACACAATTAATCATATTCTCATACCCGTTTGTTCAAAGATACATTTGTGATTGGCCCCCTCATGTTGAACATGCAGCATCCCTCCCATTCAATCTTCATTATATCAGTGAATACGAATTTGTATACATTTTCAAAGAGTGAAAAGGTTTCTATCCGAAGGACGTCTGTTGACGAGGAATGAGTCGAGGGCTGTTTAATAATGCCCTACTGTACGTCTGGCATCGCTCCATCTCACGCTCAGCCGCGTGTTCTGCTCGTCTGGGCTGAGGTTGTTTGTTTCACGTCTCCATCTGTACCGCGGGCATCGCTGCTAAGGGAACACAACAAGCGTAACTGAGTCATTAATGAATTCCAACGGTCCTCAGAGGCATGTGCGATTAGTAGGATCAAGAGAAATCTGAGCGTTGATTAATGTTGGAAATGCAACAAATTGGAAAATTTGCACTCCGAAAAGTAAGAAAGAAATTTTACTAATTAGGGATGTAATGATTCAATAATATGCATTGGTCCCCAATTAAAATGTGTACTGTATGATGTAAAGTGCATACTTAGTTGCTTATTCAGTGGCTGTGTCATAGGTAGTTTTCATAGATTACTAGCTTAAACCCTTAAACAGCAAAAATGAAAATGTTAGCTAGTGGTTGATGTTAATTTAATGTCAAGTAAAGGCATCAAATCGATTATCCAACGAAGGACACCATTTTCCATGCTGGACTCTCCCAAACCTGCTGTGGAGTAGTTGCAATAAAGATGGCTACATTTTCTCTACATCCCATGTTCAAGCATTTTTTATTGCAGAATATTACAAAAATATATGTGGTGGGGCCCCAAAAGGCTAGATATTGCCTAGGACCCTAAAACAGCTACAGCCAGCCCTTGCTACATTCATTCTCCTCTTTCCTACAACTAGGGTATCTCTCTATGTCTCTTTCGTGTGCCACCAAAATAATGATCTTGTTAAGCACCAAACACCCGCAAACCCATGGCATCAATTCTCTATGTGACAGCATCATTAGCCTGCCTGTTACCCCGACTTCAAACGTAACCACCCCCTAAACCATTCATTCAATTAAAAATATGCAGTTAGTCAGTGTGGAAAATAAATGTGGTCTTATTTCAGGTTTGCTGTCGTTAAGTTAGTGGTAGTTAGCCCAGGTTATTTGCAGTATGTGAAGCTTTAGCATGTCAGTATAGGTTTAATGAGTCTGACTTCTGGTGTGTTTGATTTCAAATTGAGGTTTTTCATCTCAAACAGCCTCACCTGCATCAATAAAAGGATCAAGGAAATCAAATAAATGTGTTTCTTAGGATTAGCTTTGGCTGTGACTCTGTTACTCTCTCACAGTGTGCAGTTACAGCCTGGAGTTTTGTGATAGCTCCCTCTTAACACACACACACACACACACACACACAAACTGTCTCCTCTGGGAGGTCTGCCCTAAGCCTGTGGCTCATTCACTTTACTGCAGGGACATAACTGACAGACACCCGCCCACCCTGATTTTTTTGTTTTTCGGTATGCCTGTGTATTTTTTTTCACCACTCTTTTTCACCAGTCTCATGTTGGAGCTTTACTTACAAACGCATCTCAGAGGCAGATCTGCCCTGAAGCTGAATGTTCTGGGAACACATTTGACCAGTATCAGTGCTCGTCTCTACCCTAAATCCTAACCATAGCCGTTACCAAGCGCTAACCTCAACCCTTGCCTAGCACTAACCTCAAACCCTACCTAACGCTAACCATAACCCTTACCGTGAACATTTTAAATGCAAACTTACATTCAGTGTCTTTAGAGTGGGGACGCATGCATTGAGTCAACCAGTCACGTTCATTTCTTCCTTCAAGGCAGATCTGGGCAGATCAGACATGCACAAGTAAACTGGCAACTCCCACTCAGTCTCTTCCACTACAGCTCCACTACACGCATCATTGGTGGGTCATGAAGCACAAAGGTTTAGGGACCCTTAATTAACCTCTCTTTATGAGGAAATATGAAATGATCCACCCATTCTTTCCACGTCCCTATAAACGTAACACCATCTCAACCATAGGCCAGTGTTCTCATATCCGTTGTATTTTTTCTTCCTTCTGCCAGTCCTCTCCACAGCCCCTGATTTGTGTCCTCCTCTATCCTCCGGTCTGTGTAAATGTGGCACTGTCTATGAGGTGGTCTGTCTGGCAGCCTGACTCCCCACACGGCCGGCCATGCTGGATCCGTGTGACTGAGTGTTATGGCCACTGTGATAGTGGCAGGCAATGGAGCGGACAAGTTATTACAGCACAGGCAAATGGAGACCTGATAGAGCATGAAAACTGGTCCTCTCCTCCCAGCTCTGAGCTCCCTACCTCCTTACCTCTGTCACTCTATCTTTTTAATATACAGTATATACAGTATGTGCAGCCCTCTCTCTCTTTGTCCCTCCCTTCCCTACTTGCTTTTTCTCTCTCTTCTATTTCTCTGTTTTGCTCCATTGGTCCCTGTAGAGGCAGAGTTAAAAGCGCAGCAGCAACAGGCATGGAATGCAGTGTTAATGTTATAGGAGGAGAGAGGAGACGAGAGGCGGGAAGCAGAGAGGAGTGATAGTGTGGTTTCCCTCCCTCATCCAAGTTGCCCACCACATTCACCACAGTCATTTTTAAGAGTTTGTTTTTCCTTTTCCTCACACTTCCCCAGAGAGAGGAATCAGAGCGTGAGTAGCTAGCGGCAGCACGGTTAGCATGAACAGCAGGCCCCGTACTACCAGTTTGGAGGTTCACCCTATCATTTATAGATTTCGCGCCATGGAGCGAGGGTTTAGTTAGCTAGGTTTGGACCATGATAGAAGTCAAGCTGGAAGTGTGTGTGTGTGTGTGTGTGTTTGTGTGTGTATGTATGTATATATATGTGTGTGTGTGTGTGTTTTAGGTCTAACCAAAAAAATATATATATATTTGACTCATGGGGACCTTTTGCCAGTCCTGATGAGGCAAAAGTCGATATCTGGCTCGTGGTTTAGGGTCAAACTTACAATACATTTTTGAGTTAGAATTGGGGTTTCTTTAAGGTCCAGGCATTGTTGTTTACGTATAGGGTTAAGGTTAGGCATTACACCTAGGTAAAGTTTAGGCATAAATGTTACTTTATTGAGGTTAAGGTTAGAGTTAGGGTTAGATTAAGGTTAGGGTTAGGGTAAGGGTTAAGGTTAGGGTTAGGTTTAGGGTTAAGATTAGGGCAAGGAAGCATGCAATTTCTATTCTCTGGTCCCCATGTGGTTAGCTGTACAAACTTGTGTGTATGTATGTATGTATGTATGTGTGCTGGAGAAGCCTGTTAGCCAGATGGCTGGTCCCCCTGTTTGGATTGTGTTGTATCCCATCCCCTGCTAATTCTCTGGGGGACTGCTCAGGGGTTATTGGAGTCTTCCTACCCTCACTGGGGCAGTTTAGACATGAGACATGTTTAGGTTTCTAGGCTTGTATTCAGGGGAACTAAATTAGGGTTGAAGATGTAGAAACATCATGCCCCCTAGTGGTAGTTTGGACCCCCGACGCACTCCAAGTCATGGCCCTCTTTACTCTAGCTCAAATGTTGTTTGTGGAGTGGCCAGCTTTTCACTAACTACAGTGCTGAAACATCGTCATACACCTCTCTTGTTATCCACATTCTTTTAAGCTGTTCTTATACTGGAAAAAATACACGTGTTAAATATAAATGTATGCATTTTTTTTGTATTTCGCAGAGAAAATATACTGTTTGTCACATTTTTCAAGTGTGTTATTCGTTTTTTTAAAGTAGTTTGATATGATATTACATACTGACAATTACAATTTGGTCAGCTACAGTGAAGAAGCTTCAACTGGCCCAGAACAGTGCAGCTTCCCTTGACCTTCTGTACTGAGCGGGCTGATATAGGCACAAATCATGTGCATGTCACTCTTACATAAATGTTGATGGAGATTTATTGCATCACTTCTTTTTTGGAGAAATAGCTTTACATTGAAAATAACCACCTTCCACTTTGGGCCACAAAAATATTATGTTATAAAAACCCAATATTTATTTATCATTTCAAAACCTGTTTTTTTAAATTGGCATATGTTATTTTAAAGCGTTGAACTGAGTGGATGGGTAAGGTAACAGTTGGTGATGGAAGTAGTTTGGAACCAGCAACACTCCAGCTTAATGTGCTCCATCACTGTGAAATGAAAGTAGTTTGGAACCAGCAACATTCCAGCTTAGTGGGCTCCATCACTGTGAAATGGAAGTAGTTTGGAACCAGCAACACTCCAGCTTAGTGGGCTCCATCACTGTGAAATGGAAGTAGTTTGGAACCAGCAACACTCCAGCTTAGTGGGCTCCATCACTGTGAAATGGAAGTAGTTTGGAACCAGCAACAATCCAGCTTAGTGGGCTCCATCACTGTGAAATGAAAGTAGTTTGGAACCAGCAACACTCCAGGTGAGTGGGCTCCATCACTGTGAAATGGAAGTAGTTTGGAACCAGCAACACTCCAGGTGAGTGGGCTCCATCACTGTGAAATGGAAGTAGTTTGGAACCGGAAATAATCAACACTCCAGCAACACTCCAGGTGAGCTCCAGGTGAGTGGGCTCAGTAACCATGAAATGGAAGTAGTTTGGAACCGGAAATAATCCAGGTGAGTGATCCAGGTGAAATGGAGTTTGGAACTACCGAGATTCTTCCTGGAGCTGGCTGTCTGACCAACGCTGACCATTAACTCTGTTTCAGAATTACTCTGCAGAGATGGGAGAACCTGTCCGAAGGAAAATTTTATAGCACTCCATCAATCAGATTTTTATGGTAGAGTGACTAGACAGAAGCCACTCCTGAGTTAAAGGCATATGACTAGGTGCCTGAAGAACTCTGAGAGCAAGATTCTCTGGTATAATGAGACCAAAATCAACATGGGAGAAACTGCCCATATCCAGGTATTGTGTAACAGGCCTACCCAGGAAAACATGATCACTGCCATATGTGTTTCTACCAATTCCTAAATAAATGCTCAGATAACATGTATGACATACAGTATTTATTTACACATTTCAACACATATGAAAAAAAACAATTCGAGTTTTTTTGTATAGATTGATGTAAAAAAATATCAATATATTTTATGTCTATAACACAACAAAATGTGAAGTAGAGTGCTCTGTGAATACATTCTGAAAGCATTGTATTTATATATGCTAATATACGTTAATATGTACAGTGGATATAAAATGTCTACACACCCCTGTTAGAATGCCAGGTTTTTGTGATGTAAAAGAATGAGACAAATGTAAATCATGTCAGAACATTTTCCACTTTTAATGTGAACTGTAGTGTGAACAATTCAATTGAAAAATAAGCTGAAGTCTTCAAGGTGTAAATATAAAAACCTTACAATAACCTGGTTGCATAAGTGTGCACACCTTATAACTAGAGATGTGGCTGTTTCCAGAATTTACTAATCATATTCAAACTCATGTTAAATAGAAGCAATTATTTTACATCACAAAAAACTGGCATTTAAACAGGGGTGTGTAGACTTTTTCTATCCACTGTAAATATATTTACAGTATGCTGGTTTCATCCATTATAACATAATCCAGTATATTTGTTCCTTTATTACAGTATCCCCATATCTCCCTTTTTGTTTATAGGATTTATAAAGAGGGGCAATTAGGATGTGGTGCTACATTTTCTAATTTTCTCTTATTTGTTCTCTCTACTCTTTTGCGTGACATGAGCTTGCTCATTTGCATACTCACAAGCAGGTGTCCAATCAAGATAAAAGAATTTGTAAAAAAAAAAAAAGGAGAAAAGGTATCCCAGCAACCAAAGGGCAGTGTTCCATTGACGTGGCTGCATAGTTTGATACAATCAGACAATGAATAGTTTCATTAGTTTCACGGCTGCTTGTTGGAACCTCCCCATTTTCAATAGGCTATTATTTTACAATGTTAGGACTCAGTTAATTTCAGTCACTCAATGTAGCAGGCTTTCTCTAATAGGCCTGCTGCCTCACTTTTTTGTCTCTGTCCTCTTGCCTCTTATTGTGTGTTGGTATGATTATTCTGGCATCAGAGCCTCTTAAACATTGAAACCTGACCACTCGTCTGAAACCAAATGGTGTAACTGTGGAAGTAAATGACTTGAAATATTAGTTCCTGTCTTCTTTAATATGCATTCATGGTAAAGTGGGTAAAATGTGAAACAAACATTCTGAACCAAACCTTGAGGTAGTTTTGCAGATATTACTTAAAGTATTGTAAAACTGAAACATTTGCTAAAATGCATACTCAATGGATAGAAATAGAGAGACTTCTACTTATAATTTCTGAAAATATGAACAATCAAATACTTCTGCACATCAGAAAACCAGAAATATATATAATATTTTCTGTGTGGTTTAGGTGTTCAAAATACACCCATTGATAACCATTCATTTCATGGTAAAGAAGTTTGCCAGGGGTTTACCTCACCAAATGAATTCACAAAGTACAACCATGAAATAAGTAAAACTTTCTTAGAAATCCACAAAATAGTTGATTGTTTGAAAAAAACTGTTCTAATATCTGGATCTGTCTAAATAGGTCTTTATTTATTTCAAAGTTTTTAGTTTCAAACACTTTACAAAAAAATATTCTTACACCGTGCATTATTCTTGTCTGTACTTCGTCTTCCACGAGTTAAGATACTTTGTTGGCATATGCTTTATTTAAGCAGGTACTAGCCTGGAGAAATATTTTAGTTCTTGGCAAATCCTAAGCTATATTTCTGAACCTATGATTAATGGTGACAGTGACTGTGCAAGTCGTTAATTCAGCAAGTTGGCTTTAATAAATTCTAATACTTTGTTTTCTTTACACAGCTTAAACTAGCTGCCTTTGCAGCATTAGTTAGCTTGCTAGATAAAAACCTAAATCAAGTAAAAATGTCCAACCTGCTAGCTATTAAACCTGGTGCTTTGATCAAGAGCACAACAGCCGGAGGTCATTTAGCAGATGGTCTTATCCAGAGCGTCTTAGATAAGTGAGTCCATACACTTTCATACAGGCCCCTGATGGGAATCAACCCCACAATGGGAATCAAATCTATCCTACTGTAAACACACACACTGCTTGTAACAACCATATAGGTCAATGGTGACCATCAAGAAAGACACTTATATTCCAGTTATATTTCTTCTTCTTCATTTTCTTAGTGCAGCTTAGCGGCATGCTTCTAACATCAATACTACTGTGTTTTGACTTTGTTAACATGATAGTAATGAATCGTTAAGGGATTTTGTGAAACATATCGATTCACGTACACTGTGAAGTTCATTCAGCGAGGACCATTCTGAGGAGTGTCAGTGTTGCCCTGCTGCCCGTTGGCTGCACAGCTCCTCTGACAACTAGGAGACAAATAAGGAGTGCAGTGTCTCCCTCAGTTGTCATGACAATTTCTTCACTGCGCATATGCATAATCACAGCAGATATAGCCCCGTTCTGGAGCAATGTCCTTTCGTACGTTAGCCAAGGTACACCTCAGCATGTGTAGAGTGCTGGTTACTAGTTCACTGTGATTCGACTTGTCCGATTCATTAATTGGGAGAGTTTCGTAGACCTAGCAACTGTCATGTAGTTCACAGTAGTTCAGCCGTAACTGTACACTCTGTCTGTGGTGTTTTGTTTCTACACACATGCACACTTCAAAGGCTGTGCATCCGGGCGTTGATCCCAAACACGTATGTGGTCTAGGCCTTACTGCAACAGAACGCAATGTAGAGGTTTCTGGTTATCTGCTTCATACGGTTGTTTTTCATTGCCCTCCTCACTTCAGTTCCGCCAGGGCACCGCAAAGGCTGTAGGAGACAGACTAATGGACTGAAGGGAGATGAAGAACAGGTGGGAAAGCTTTAGAATGACCTGTATCCCCTCACAGTGGAACAGATAATTAATGGAGAGAGTATAATAAAAGATGGTAAGTGCAGCAGGAAGACAGCAGACCCACTGACAGTCAGAGAGAGAGAAAGTACATGAAGCCACAAGAGGAGAATATGTAGAAGTACAGAATTTCTCTTATTTTTCTCTCCTCCATCTTACTCTCTGACTCTCTTTGTCTACATTTGTTTTTATTTCACACCCTCTCTCTGTTCATATCTGGCTCAATCTTTTACCCTTTGCTGGTGTTCCCTGTGTGACCTTTCTCTCTCCTCCCAAAGCCCTGCTAATGAAATGGAAGAAGACAGCAGATAATGGAATGAGAGTGGGGACGGGGTGAAGGAAACAGTAAGGAGGAGAAAGAGGGAGGAGAAAGCTCAGCTGTATATGCTGTATGTTTTATTGAGTGTGTAATATATCCTGAGTTCATCTGTTGTACATGTCATGTCCCCGTTCCAGCTACATGGCATCTCCATGTAGTCGAATGACTGCCAAAAGAGGTGGAGAGATCAGGAACACAGAGGGTGCGAGTGGGGTAGGTGGAAGAGGAGAGGAGAGGGGAGGTGGAAGAGGAAAAGGGCAGGCAGAACAGGGAAGGGGCTTGCGGAAGAGAGTGGAGGTGGAAGAAGAGGGAGGCACTGAGAAGATGGAGAGCAAGTTCTGAGAATGTGGGAGAGAAGGGGGGGTTGGTGATCTCAGCCCCTCTGTGTCTCCAAGAAGAAAAGCTTTATGAGGTGTGAGATTATACTCTACTAGAGGTGATATTGTTTTCTGGTTCAGGGTGAAGCTCCCATAAAGCCATGTGCGGGTCTGCATGCATCTGTGTTCTTCTGGTGTCAAAATCAGTAACACCGGTTCAGCGGAACCAGGTAGGTATTTCAGTACATTTGTGTGAAGAGGATCACGGTACCTGAGGGGTTAAAAGACCAGCACAAGGCTCAGAGCAAATCAGACACACAGCAGGGGGCTAGACATTACCTGGCTCCCCGGATGACTCAGAAAGCGATGTAGCATCAAAAATAAAACCATTCCATCTCTCTGTCTCTCCTCTCCCTGCCTTTCAATTCATTTTCAATTTATTGGGGTTTATTGGCAGGGGAAACATTTATTAGCATTTTTGTTGCCAGGGCAAAGGGGGGAAAAAAATCAACATATGATAAATAACAATAGTGAACACCAAAAGAATTATCTAAACAAAACAACGAATCTCTGTTTCTGCTTTCTCTGTCTTTTTTTCCCCCTATTCTCTCATGACAACATTGAAAAACCCAGCGCAGCCTTTGTCATCAGGTCAATCCCTAAACGCATTAAATAGCCACCCATCACTTTAGTGGAGAATCATGACTTCCTTCATGTGTGAATCTGCAAACACTAAAGGCTGGGACTTTTAAGCAAATGTACTTCCTGTGGTTATGTATCCTGGTGTTGGACCTCTACAAAGAGGTCTCTCTATCTCTTTGTCTCTCTCTGTGTCTCTCTCTCACACACACACCCACCCACACACACACACACACACACACACAGATATGATCCCTAGTAAGTGGTCCTCTCATTTCCCCAAACTACCCGGCACCAGCCCTTCAACTGAGCCATTGATTAAATTAAACAATATCAATGCATTTAAATCATATTATGGAAATTCAGAATGAAGTTGATTGTCCTGCAAGGAAATCTTAGCGCATCCCACATAAACAAATCACAGCAAACACAGTAGGAAACAAAGAATAATTTTACAATCAGAAATGCATCACTTGTGCACCAGGGAGCTCTGAGTATGAAAAACCTATAAAGTAGCCTGCCAGCGTAGTTTGTATGTTTTTTTCACTGATCCTAGTAAAAGATTGCACATCAAAAAGATTTAGTGGCATATGACGGTCAATGCAGTTGTGCTATAATATGATTGAAACTGGGAAAATAATGGAACCATAAATACATGTTGAAATAGCCAAAGTGTGTGGTTATAATTGAATGTTGACCACAGGCCTTCTGAAAATAGTAAGTTAATCATGTTTTAATGAGATTTTTCCACCCCATGCCTTTGGCTTACTTTGAATTCTATTCTGGATTTTGACAAACACAAAGAACACAAACAGCCCTTCCATGCTCCACTTTATCCTATAGCAGACTTCAGTTTTCCCAACAAGGTCAAGTTGTCCTTGTTTTCCCTTACCTGTTTCAACCATCATGTTGGATTGTTATTCGAGGACGTGTTCCTATAAAAATATGAGGTAAGTCTAGTGAGCCTATCTTTTTGAATTGGTTCCAATAAAAATCGAAAAGAAATGCCCAAAAAGAATCCTATAGGATTTCTTTCTGCGAGCATGTTATAACAAAAAATCCAATAAGAGAACACTGGGAAGAATCCTATAGGATGGTTCCAAATCCAGAAATGTTTATTAGGGTTACTAACTTTGTGTGAATGTTGGGTCCTCACCACAACCTTCGTAAAACAAGGAGAGACTCACAGTTTATCATCAACACAGCTGGAAATAATGTTGATGCAAGCTTTTTCCTCTGTTACGCTAGCAGTAGACTGTAGCAGTAGAGAGAGGTTTTAAAGGCTTTCTCACATTGATCTCTCTTTGATTTGCTGTATCGGGATCCTATCTGTCAGCTTTATCTGGGTCTGTAACGGTTTATCATGGTTTTCAGGGGCCCTGCAGACATAGAGTAGGTAGAATATCAACCTGAGACAACAACAATACAAATCCCCCTTGCTTCTCAAAGCCAGGTAGACTTTAAACAACTCTCGCAAAGCCTGACAGGTTTTAGAGTGGATTATGATTCTAATCTCCATACATGGGATGCTGTTTGGGTTTACACTTATCCATATGTCATAATAATCAGCACATTCTGAGACGGCTGTTGATGTGGTTTAATTGCATTTGTACAGCTGTGTATAGACCATCCTAAAGGAGGGGCTCGTTCTTGTACAGTTGTAATCATGGTTTGAATTATACATTAAGTATTTCGGGTGCATAAGAACTAATGGGCCAGCAATGTGGATATTTCTAATACTTACGGTGAATTGTGATGGGACTGGTTAAAGCCCTCTGGGGGACCCCAGTAATCTTACACTTTAATGTGTTGCTTAGACTGTGACCGAAATTGAGAAGTCAGTCTGGTCCTGGTCTTAATTTCTCATCTGGAACTGTTAGTAAATGTGATTCCTTCTCTGCCTCAGAGCGGTAAGCATTAAAGCCTACGCAGCCCTAACACCACCCACAATATGTCTACAGTCAGTCCTAATATGGACACCATGTCAGCAGCGTAATATGGATACCTTTTGGGTTTCCCCTGTCACCCCCAGCAGTTGGTGGGTTTTCTCACCCATTAATATTAATTAGAAGACAGTGTGTACATGCTATTCCATTTCTACATTTGTGATTTAACAGAATGTCCTCTCTTTTGAAATAATTAACTCCCTCTGTTTCGTTTGTGATGACAAATTACTGCTCTATTCTCTTTTCCATCTTGAACCTTGGGTTCGTAAGTCTTACTCTATGTGTGTGTGTCTGTGTGTCTGTATGTGTGTGTGAGAGAGAGATAAACAGAGAGAAAGAGAATAGTTTTTAGTCAATAAATATGGGGGAAATTTTACAGTTTAAAATTGGGGTTCAAATTAGGTTTAGTGTCAATAGATTGATGGTTTGATTTAAGTTTAAGGCAATGTGCAGTAAACATTTTATTTAATCTTGCACTGACCTTGCTCATAGCTACTTCCTTTAGAAAGGTTAACGTACTGTTATTGGTTTGTATGGCTGTCTCACCAAGCTATGGTATCTCACCCCTGATTCACTGTAGTGCATGACTGTATATGTGTTCCGTGTTGCGCTCTGTTCTTATCTCAGAAACTGAGCTCCTGAACTCGGCTTTTTCACTTCCCAGTCGAACCATTTATTTGCGCCTTAGAGTTGTTCTTTACTGTCTTGTACTGGGAACAACAGTTAATGTGACAAAATCTTTGGCATGTCAGTAACATAAACTTTATCCATTCTTCCCATGTGTCCCCCAGAGGCTCCGGGCCAGGACATTGTAACCCTGGACTACCGGTTGCGCTACTACCCCAGCATCACCTACGCTGTCATCGGCAGTGCTGTCATCTTTGTCCTGGTGGTGGCGCTGTTGGCTCTGGTTCTACACCACCAGAGGAAGCGCAGCATGCTGCTGCCTCGCGGGATCCGGGGCTCCTCCCACCACCACCACCAGCCCCTGCTTCTGTCCCGCCTGGTAATCCTAGACCAGGGCCATGTCCACCCTGCTGGCCCTGGTCATTCCCCGTCCTCTCCGTCTGCAGTGGCCCAGTACACCCCAGGCCCGACAGGCTACCCTGCTGGCATGCCCATCGACTCACCGCCCTCCTACACTCAGGCTGTGCTGGATGTCAGGTAGAAGTCTGCTTGAGACAAACTGCTCTATATATTTAGCCTACAGGGAGTGGTGTGTGGTTAGTTGTTCAGCCAACCGTACATTTGTGTATTAAATTGTCAATTCAAATCTTGAAGTACTTGAACTAATTTCATTTCAGAATGCTTACGAACATAATTTGTGTACGTATTAGGTGAGAATACAATACAAAATAATGCAATGGCAGTCGAATCTAGCAATAGTTGTTATATGGATAGAAAGTAAAACAATACATTTGTAATGTACTGCAATAACAGCCTCCTGTCTTTAAGGAATGGCTTGTCACAACCTTGCTGCAGGGATTTACTTCCACTCGGCCCCAAGGGCATTTGTGAGGTTAGCCGCTGATGTTCGCCGATTAGGCTTGGCTCGCCTTCGCCATTCAAAATCATCCCAAAGACATTTGACGGGTTGAAGTCAGGTTTCTGTACTGGCCAGTCATGTTCTTCCACACAGAAAAACCCTCCTTGCTGTGTCGACCATGCACGTGTGCATTTTCATACTGGAAAATGAAAAATCTACTGTGGCGTTGAGATTGTCCTTCACTGAAGCTACTGGGCCTAGACATAAAAACAGCCCCAGACCATTGTTCCTCATTCACCAGTCTTTACAGTTGGCACAATGCATTTTGCCAGGTAGCGTTCCAGTGGATTCCACCAAACTCAGACTGTGTAGTCTGAGACATCCATCCAGGGCAGTGTCAATTGGCAGCAGGCTTTACACCGTTTCTGCTGTTTGTTCCAACAGCGTGAGATCAAGCACTCAGTAGATTCTTCCAAAATAAGAATTATAGTTTCTAGGTCTCGAAAATCTAATTAGTCTAATGATGCTGGTTTGTAAAAAAGTAATTTCTAAACTAACTTGGTGCCTAGAATAATGCAATTTAGCTAAAGGAACTAGATTGTAGAGCCATTTTTAATACTTGCTTCTGCAGTACAAATGGTTGTGTGGATTAGCATGTTGTCTCGTGCATTAGCATAAACTGAATCAGATGCCTATTCTGAAATATGTGGCTCAACTCCAACCAGTTGATCTACAGTCTTGGATGTGACAGATATTGTTGTTAAAGTGAACACTTGCTTACAGTCAAGTGAACTACTTACATGGAGTGGATCCAATCGCACACTACTTCCTCAGCTTGTCATTTTTGAAGACGTGTAGCCAACATGGCAAAGAGAATGTTCCGGGAGTGTCATGGTTATATAGCCTCTATTGTTTAAATGTGGTTTAGCACGCATGGCCCAGCAATAGCAAAACAAGACAAACTGTAGAATTTCTGTGGAATAATTTCTTTATTTATATGATTCACTTAAATGTTTTGATCTATAACACTCAATTGAAAATCACTATATTACAACAACATATATTCATCAATTAGTGAATGTAGAATTTATTTGGGACCAATCTAGGCAACATCTTAATCAAGATAAATAAAAAAAGAATTAAAATCTCCCTTTTCTCCATCTTGCCTCCAGCCGACCTCCCTGGTTTGACCTTCCTCCGCCTCCATATCTACCACACGGGGAGCAGCTGTCAGAAGGAGAACTGCCGCAGTATGAAGCTCCTGCTGGGGCCCCCACTCAGCCCAGCACACAACCCTCTGAGCCATCTACACCCAGAACTGTGTCCCCAGGCTTGTCCCAGTCCAGCCTCAGCTTCAGAGAGGAGTCAGAGCAGCTGTAGTCCTCCTTGGGATGACTGATGTATATTTCAATACGCTACCTAAACTCTGGGATATGGAAGGTCTGAAAAGATGTGAAAGCTGTTGGACAGGGAAAAGCCCGAAGCACTGTCCTGCCTGCTGAGGGAAGGAGACACGAGGCTCTGTTCTACCTACAAAATGACTGACTGACTGAATGACACAGTTAAAATTATTACTCTTGTATCGTGGCGCCCTCTGTTGGAGATATATTGACACCTGACTGGGGTACCCACCCATTCAATCAATCCACAAATCAGTCATCAGAACAGATTTTTACAAATTAATTTCTCAACAACAAACCTGACCTATAGACTTCCACAGCCTTCCTCCTGTTGGACTGATGAAACAGTGGGTTGGGACAGAATGCTGTTTCAGTCATGCATTCATGTAGTAGAACAGTAACTTACAGTGTTTATAGTTCTCATAGTGTCAGATGTCACATGGTGTTACATGTGATAGTGTTATATCGGTACTATTATAGTTTAGCACATTAAGATAACTAGCACACAAGCATTTGGGTAAACGACACATGAACATCTGTGAAATGTTTCCTCCTACCATATCTTATAAAGCTGGTCTTTCATTTCATAGGAATAACTGGAATCATATTGCTCTATCATACAGCACTTGGATTTTGACATATTAAATAAGTCAAATTAAATAAGTATTTAAGAGAAGATTTTGATCAAAATAGTGTTACTGAGTTATATCCCTATGTAGTCCTTTCTTTTTATTTACAGTTCATTCATAAAAAAACAAATTACGTAAAACCTGCCCCCTCCCAACCTTCCACCCCAAATCTCATCAACAGTGATATTAACAGAATCCAAAAGATAACAGTGAGGGCACAGTCCAAAGATTGTCTCAAAGCACTAAAATATAAGTTTGTTTTTAATTATTTCTTTAAGCTGCCATTCTACAGCCCAACGTAAATAGCTCTTGTTTTGATTTTATATGCAGCCAATTGCATACAGGAGCAGAATGTTCAATCTGCACTTCGGGTCTGACAAGAGTTTTATGTGGAGTAACGACACGATTGGCTGCCTGAGAGCCCAGGACATTTTGAGGAGATAAAAACACTTAAGGAGTAATTTACATAAAGAGGAAGAGTAGAAACACATCAGTAATAACTGTGTTGACAGCAAAACAAATTATGTGTGACGAGAACATTCCCAGAGAAATAAATGTATAAATATATACACAACCCTGTTTCCAAAAAGGTTGGGAAGTTGTGTATAATTTTAAGAAATACAGAATGCAATGATTTGCAAATCGTTTAGTTGAATATAACCCCTTATTCAATAGAAAATAGTACAAAGACAACAAATCAACTGTTGGAACTGAGAAATTTTATTGTTTCTTGAAAAACATAATTCCATTGAATTTGATGCCAGGAACACGTTTAAAAAATGATGAAATCACTGCATGGGTTCAGGAACACTTCCGAAAACCATTGTCTGTAAACACAATACGTCAGTCACTGCATCCACAAATGGAAGTTAAATCTCCACCTTGCAAAGAAGAAACCGTCTAAACAAGATCCAGATATGATGCCGTGTTCTCCGGGCGTGAGCTCATTTAAGATGAACTGAGCTGAAGTGGACAACTGTCCTGTGGTCTGACGAACTCAGGGAGCATCCGGCTTGTAATCAGCCCGCAGATCTAAAGCCAGCATCCGTGATAGTATGGGGTGGTATGCATTAGTGTACATGGCATGGGTGACTGCACATCTGTGAAAGTACAATTAATGCATGACAATATAGAGAGGTTTTGGAGCAACACATGCTGCCATCCGGACAACATCCTTTTCAGGGAAGGCCTTGCTTATTTCAGCAAGACACAGCCAAACCACATTCTGCACGTATTACAACAGCATGGCTCCGTAGTAAAAGAGTCTGGGTGCTAAACTGGCCTGCCTGCAGCCCAGACCTGTCACTCTGAATATATTTGGTGCATTATGAAACGAAAAATATGAACTGTTGATCAGCTGAAATCCTATATCAAGCAAGAATGGGAAAATATTTGACTTTCAAAACTACAGCAATTCCCAGATCAGTTCACCAACGGTTAACAGGTGGTTAACAGGACCCTGTAATTTTCCACCCAAAAATATAAATATTCAGTTTCATAATTTGATATGCTGTCTTTGTAATATTTGTAATTAAATATAAGGAATAATGATTTGCGCATCATTGCATTCTTTTTTTATTCTCATTTTACTCATGTGTCCCAACCTTTTCGGAAAAATAAATGTACATCATCATGTAGCCTGTTCTACTGTGGACTCTATCTACTTCCATTGGTGTCACAGATGGGAATCATTTGGGGTCAACCAAGTTAGCAGCATAATTTAAGGTCATAGCAAATGTATGCTCATTTAACACCCATGTAGTCTCTGACAGAAAACCATTTCTCCTTGGTTCTACTGTGGTGTCTTACATTCTCAACCAACTAGCAACAAACTGAAATCGTTGATTATCACAGACACAGTTGATCATGCGTTCATGCACTCTTATTGCACAGAGAAATAGCCCACTGAATTGCCAATATTATTAGAGTATTTCAACCAGTGCTTTATTAGTCAGAAAACTCTCAATACATCTCTCATTATGTAGTGTTTTGACTCCATACATTTGATCATGTTAACGCTATGTTGTAGTTCAACATACTGGACTATTGAGGGCGTTTTGTAAATAAAAGATGATCAGCATTTTTGTCTGTAGAAGTTTAAATTCAGTTTTGGTGTGATTCACCTGCATTACCTTGTGCCTTCGTTCAAATGTATCTTTGATTGATAGTAACTATACACTCATAGGAATCCTGCTGTCTGATATGCTGTAACTGCCATTCTTATTGTGCAGAGTATTTTATGAATTCCTATCGTAGTTGTTTGGCCATTTGAGTTGACACCCTAGTTTTCCAATTCATTGTGTGTTTAGAAATGTGCTGCATGACAAATATTCAGCGTATGTGTTAGACAGATCATTTGTCAGTCTGCCCCACACTGCCCAGCCTACTGTATATACATAAGTATTATTTATTGACTGACTGGTGAAATGCCTCTCTGAAAGATATGTGTGTATTGTGTTTATTTTCTTTTTAGACCATAAGAGTTGGACCATGTAAATATAAGGAGCTAAAGACAGATAATATTGTAAAGCAGCATATTTAGAATGTTTAACAATGGAATCATGGATGTTCTCTGTTTTTGTTCATATCCCCAGAATTAATCTTGTACCAATACAAAACCTATGAACCAAAGATTGTTGTCATGAAACTCGTTCAGTTAAACCCACGTCACAAACTGATAGTGTGGATTGTGGACAGGTTGTTCCAAGATGATCCCCTTTCCAGCTTTGCTTTGACGTCTCAAAATTAGGAGTATGTGGGCACAGGATTAATATCACAAATAAAGACACTGCTGAGTAAACATTTCTGATGGGTTTGAATGAATTGCGACTCTCACTTTGTTCTTCCTTGTTCTGTTTCCGATAACTGAGGAATGAAAGCGATGTTACTCGCAGCCTAATTAAATACGAATAATTGTATATGGATAGAGATTCGTGTTCTCCCATATGAACCTCCAGAATGGGTCTTAAGTCCGATTTATACCTGGTTCTAACATGTAACCTTGCCCCTGATCATGAGATTCTGATTGTGATCAGAGTGTATAAATGTCAACGAATGAGATCAGGACAACATTAGAATGAAGGACGTAGTTCACAGCAGGTTTGGACAGAGCCTTGGTCATACTTGGTGCTGATGAGCATCCTTCGTCTGGATCTTATCCACATTCTGACTCTGCCCACACTGAAGCCATGGCATCTAGTCACTGTAGTGAAACAAAATACTTATCTGTCCCCTGGCTGCATGGCGGAGCAATCCGGGCCACCTACATGCAAGAGGTTTGACAGATGTTCTTCCAAATGTAACAAATGTCCTTAAAGACATATGCGTACCGCATTCATGAATTCAACCACCTGTCAATGATATTATGGTGGTATAATGACGCCAACGTGTCTTCAGCCCTGTGATCTGATCATGACCCGGTCAGGAGATGATTGGGATAAAGGAGGCTGGCGTAGGATCCTTAAACTGGGCTTTAGAATAATCAGGACCTGTGGACATTTTGAAAGATATTCAGTAATGAATACTAATAATTTTTTGCCATTATTGTCAGTTTGGTTTTTGACAGATTGCTTGCTGATTTGTTATTCTCTTTTTTTGGACACTTGTGTTTCTTGTTACATATTTTATTTATGCTTAATATAACTTTTATATTTATTTTCTTTCTGATGGGAGGCATTCTGTTTACAGTAAGTTATATAAAAGTGGTTCTGTCTTTATTTCCTATTATTATAATATGTATCACCATAAAGAACATTTCTATCCTGGAGTGTAATTCATTTATCATACCACAAGATGGCACCCTGTCCACACGACACACTGGGCCTAGTTCAGGGACGACCAACTGTTGTCGCTATCAAACGTCTCTCTACATCTTCTGTGCTGGAAAGGTTATGCAATCTCTCCCCATAGTCTTTCTCTAATTAAACTGGAGACACAAATAAGAGGACTGTTGATACAACCCCTAATGTCCAATCATATTGTGACCCCACAGACAGCCACATAACAACTCAGAATAAGACAGCCACAACACAACTCACCCCATTTCCCATTTAGTTAACCCACTCATCACCTTCTGTCCCGTTCTCTTCGTCCTCCCTCCGTCTACTTCTTTGTTCCCCTGACACTTATCTGATGTGTTTGCGTAGTCCCAATCCAGCCATGCAGTCATTTATTAAATAACTGCTCTCTCTTTCTCTCATGCTTCCTTTCTATCTCTCTCTTATGTCTTCATCTCTGCCAGTACTTGGTAATCAGGGTTGGTCAGACCAGGCCTCCTAGACATCTGGTGTGAAGGAGAAAGGTCTGCCAATATCGGACACAGATGACGTGTTGATTCAGTGTGGCCCATGATCTTAAGATGATGACCTTCAGTGGGTCCCCAAGGAAATGAGGGCAAGCCCGGAACTGACTGGCCCATGATCTGAAGACGGAGCGGCTGGTGATGGTAATGATGTCGAGGATAATGCTTACTTGAACATACAGCTCTGGAAAAAATTAAGAGACCACCGCACCTTCTTTCTTTCCAAAACAGTTGAAAAGGAAGGTTTTGAGTGAAAATTAAGAGACCACCACGAATCGAATGCTTCTGTTCCTCACTCAAAACTTCCCTTTTCAAAATTATTTGTAAAAAAGGAAAAGGTGCAGTGGCCCATATTTTTTTCCGGAACTGTACATATATATTTCTCTTCTGAAAATCTATCGGCGTGATAATCAGGCTTGGCAGGTAATGTAGTAGCTGAGGGGCTTTCTCTCTCCTGGGACTAATTTGTGTTACATTATCACCACATGAAGTTGGATGATCTTCCGGATGTTTTCTGAAACTTATCCCATGTTCCTGTAGTTCGGCCATTCTGACATAGGCACGCTGAGTCAGTATAATATAAGGCGCAATGTGATTCATTCCGGAGACAAAATACACATAGATACAACAAATGTTTGCAAACTTTTGTCTTGGCTCTGACACGTTCACTCATAGCCACTCACGCTCTCACACACACCGCTGCTGGGCTGCTCTGCCATAGCTTCAGTGAACTGGAGATAAGACTGCGTTTTCTCATGTAAATGTGAGTGTGGAGGGGCAGGAGAGGGAAAGCGGGCGCATTGTCAGTGTGGAGCAGCTCTGAGGGGCTCTGCTGAGGGCTCGGCGAGCCGGACCTTTATCAGATGA
The DNA here is from genome assembly GCA_016801105.1 of Esox niger. Classification (NCBI taxonomy): domain Eukaryota; kingdom Metazoa; phylum Chordata; class Actinopteri; order Esociformes; family Esocidae; genus Esox; species Esox niger. The sequence continues at coordinate 29,027 of JACXGJ010007822.1, forward strand.
AGAGCAGGCCTCCGAGGAAGGGGTGTGGGGGGGTGTGGGGTGTGTGGGGGGGGTGGGGGGGGTGTAGGGGGG
>JACXGJ010007823.1:0-29096 GCA_016801105.1 Esox niger
GATTATACCTGAGTTTCTATATAGAATATGATCTCTATTACGCTCCTTGGGGATTATACCTGGGTTTCTGTATAGAATATGACCTCCATTACGCTCCTTGGGGATTATACCTGGGTTTCTATATAGAATATGATCTCCATAATGCTCCCTGGCTGATTATACCTGGGTTTCTGTATAGAATATGATCTCCTTTACACTCTTTGGGGATTATACCTGAGTTTCTATATAGAATATGATCTCTATTACGCTCCTTGGGAATTATACCTGGGTTTCTGTATAGAATATGACCTCCATTACGCTCCTTGGGGATTATACCTGGGTTTCTATATAGAATATGATCTCCATAATGCTCCCTGGCTGATTATACCTGGGTTTCTGTATAGAATATGATCTCCTTTACACTCCTTGGGGATTATACCGGGATTTCTATATAGAATAGGATTTCCATTAAGCTCCTTGGGGATTATACCTGGGTTTCTATATAGAATATGATTTCCACTACACTCTTTGGGGTTCAAGCCTGTACATTGCCTAATCAGATGCTGTTCAGAGTTCACTGTCTCTATTACTCATCCAACATATCTGACACAACCGGATCGCTGTTTCCATAACTTAGTAAGAACATGTTTTTTACTACATACATTTTCCAGTATACCTGTAATGCAGTTTAACTGCAGTTATCCTTCAGTTGCTGAATCCAAAACCAAAATAGTTTTTTGTAAGAACTTTGCTTCTAAAAGTTAGGTGTCATGGTGCTATTCATTTATAGTATTTGAGCTTTCAGTGTTGTATTGTTGGGATGTCTGTTAGTCAGTTTTACAGTTCAAGGTGCAGTACTGAACAAGTTGGACACTGACAACTTCGGGTATGTAACCATGTGATGGTGTGGATTGTTAGTTCAGCCCGCAGCTGAATTTATTGTATTATTTCACACAGACACAGATCGAGGTATATGGCAATCCCCTACCTCCCCTTAAGAACTCTGTAGTTTGACAAAAGCTGGATCCAAATCTTTATTTCGATTTTTTTCCCCACTGAACATACTGTACTGTAGCTTAGGTTGCCATCAACAACCGGAATTCTAAACTGCTTGAAATTCAGACAAAGGAGAAGTAGAAGAAAGGGCTGAAAAGGTTTATGGCGCATTATTAGTCTATACACTGACGGTCAATTCACACCTAACAAGTGGAGTGTGGCTTATTCACAAACATTACAACAGAATGATAAAAAAACACACAACGTCTCAAGTCTTCACGTCAATGCGAAATCTTTTAACAGCTCCTCACGCCAAATTCCGCTGTGGCACTGTGTGCTTTTCAGACCGTTGCCTATTATCCACACCTGAAGAATGGTTAACATAGGCTCTGTTGGTAGGGCGGGTGGGCCTGGTGCATGTGTTCTTCGCGGTCTCCCCAGATATGACACGCTCCTCCAAGGCCTCGGGCTTAATCACACGCGATCGCTCATCAGATTTCTTCACCACAACCTGACAGAGACAACACCAAGCAGGTGTGTCTTCCAGGGAGATGGGGGGGGGTGTCAACTCCAATCTTCTCTATATTTAATCTCAGCGTCTCCTTATCTGCTGTATTAATCTATTTATCTGCAACTAGATTGTGTATGCATGTATTCACAGTAAAGCACTCGACTGAAGGCGGCGTCGGGTGCTAAGGGATATGATCTGCGCCCGGGCTGGTGTAGATTGTCTCTGAGACGCAGATGTTTGCGATGGCTCTGCTGTTTGCCTATTGTTATCGCTACACTTTGGATAAGATGAGGAAGAGTATCGGGCTTTTACTTGATAGAAAAGAAACAAAGATACATCGTCCCACCAGCATTCACATCCACCCCCCCGTGCTGCTAACACATAAAACAGCAGATTACATGGTAATACAGACAGCTACATGAACAACACAGCGCCTCATTGTCTTTTCATCCAGCTGCCACAGGATAAACAGCGCATGAATTAGTGAGAAAATGTGAGGCAATGCAAATACTGTTTTCACAGGGAAGCTTTAGACAGATAGGCTGAAGAGACAGGCGGAGACATACACAACAACACATATACTGGGGGAGTTGCAGAGAGAGTGAAAATGGGAGATGGAGACAGAAAATAAGGATGTACAAGTGTCATGGTGTAACCATCTCCCAGGAGGACAGGAGAAGTCGTATAACTCCATTCTGGTAATCACGCTATTCCACAGTTCAGATCTTGCTAATCATGCATTTTACAGATACCTATTTCCCACTGTATAGATTCATGCTAATTAGCCCTGGGAACAAAGCAGTGTACTTTCTGATCTTTTTCAAAGACTGCTGACTGCAGAGGGTTTTAGTATACCGGTAATTAACTGTATCACCTAAATCACCTTCCAGAAACATTCCTGAATGAGACGGAGCACAGCAAAGCTGCTAAGCTAATGAACACTGTGAGGCCGGTTGCCGGACTACCTTGACTGACCTTGGTGTAGGTTCAGCGACAGCAGATATTACCGAACGTTGTGTTTACTGTAGTTATAAGGAGTGAAAGGCTGTCGTTAAAATAACAAAGTACAAAGAAACAGCAACTAATTAAAGCAGCACATGTGAAAAAAAAGTCAACTGTTGTCAGTGGAGGGGGCAGTGTTGACCCTCTACTGCATCTAATTAATCTTCGGAAAGGGTTGGCATGGTTACAATGACCTCTCTGTTGAAGCACTGCTCTTATTTACATACAAATGCACGCAGTACATGAAATGGCCAGACTATTGACAGTATGCTTATGTAAGGAGCATGAGTGCTGGTTTCTGTGCTTTATTTCTCCTGTTATTCCTGAATGTCTGGTGTCTTTGGTTTCTATTGGTATTCCTGAATGTATCGGTTTTTGTTGGTATTTCTGAATCTCGTTGTTTCTAATGGTATCTGGATTTCTATTTGTAACATTTTTAGAGCCTCATGATAATCTGTGACATGGAGATTCAGAGTTTTCACTACATATAACCCTCGCCCCTTCTGCTGAGTTCCTCGTGGCCGCTGAGACACTCCCAGCCCAAACGCAGCGCTACACATCTCCGGCTCATGTCTCTATTGCCCCACCTCAGAGCATCTCCTCAGAGCTCCTGCTTATGTTAGCACACCGGTGGCTCCACATCCCAGTGCTTTTGTTGACTCCTATATGCAAGGGATCTAAGTTTCCACCAAGCGCACATGGGAGTACTACAGCTGATGTGTAACATTAATTTCTCATGATGTTAGTCAGATTTCATCAGCGTTAAACTTTAACATGCCTGCAAGATGGCCATGCGGCAGAGACAGCCAAGACACCAGAGGGCTATGTAAGAAGATGACAGTCCCCTCTGAGGGTGACAGTTGCAGAAACTGCCAAAGCAAAACTTGGATTACATTTTTTTAATTTCTCAATCTTCCAGTTGGATTACTCTGAGTGAATGGGTTTGCGTTTCTGCTCGGCCAATTACAGTTATGGAGCCTTAACAAGATGTGTGATCAAAACAATACACTTGGTGTGTGTGTGTGTGTGTGTGTGTGTGTGTAGTTAACTCGTTAACTGGGTGCATGTAGGTGATAAGTTATTCAGGCTTTTATGGAAAACTTGATTCAACACATATTTTTATATTGCCTTTTATCCTATATTTAATGCTTGATAATAAAACAAGTTAGCTCAGGAACAATGATACTATAGAGTTGAAATATAGGGCCATTGTGTAAAGCTGTTTTCGTATTCTTGTCTTTGTGTGTTCATGTTTTTTTGTCAAAAGGCAATCAGGGTTATTTGTATAACCCAGTTTAGAGACATCGGCTGTCTTCTATTTTAATTGTAACTGCAGAGCGATGTCTGAAATAAATTTTTAGAGACTCACTCTAAATCATGTTTCATTTAATATATGGCCAGCTTTATCCCAGGTCAAGATATTGTGGCCTACGGTTGACACAGGATTTGGTATTATGCTGATAATCACATCTCTCTCAACTTTCCTATATACATTCAATATGATAAAGATGTCTACATATTGCAGTATGTATATAAGGTACAATATCAGCATGAAAGCCCTTTTGTATACAGATCTGAGGGAGTTTCTGTCGTCTTATGGCCCTCCCAAGAAACAGCTAAAGTAGCATATTTAAACAATGTTGTTTTTCCTATGCCTTTTGCCTTCATCTACACCAGTTGGATATAATCCGTCTTACACATTCAGACATTCATGATACATGAAAAAAGAGCTTCCCATTCCTAGTTTATCATTTCTTAAGCTAATCCAATTGGCCAAGGCTAGACAGAAGCGGGGACTTGCCTTAACACTATCTATAGTGCTTGCAATTCTGTTGAACTTCAATTACTTTTGGGTTGGAAAATATGTTGAAAATTCTTTCATCCTGGCCATGGTAGCATTTCTTTATTAAAGTCATGGATTATCCTTGGATATTTCCCAAATAGTATTATCCAGTATACCCTAAACCTAAATGAGGTTCAACATGTGACTCTGGGCTGTATGACAAAGGATGGACAGGTACATCTCCCAATGCACTACTTAAATGAACTGGCCTTTGTAGCGTTAAGAACAAAGTATCGCACAATGTATTTTTGAGGTGCTTCCTACAGAGGTGCTGTGTTATGAATATGCATGTCTCTTAAAAACCCCTGCACTTCTACAACTGATCTAGACTGCTAGTTCAGTGCTTTTATGCCCTTTTCTGCATCACTTATTCATAGAACATCTCCAACATACAGAAAATCAAGATCACTTTCAGTCTGTCTGATTGTAACAACTCATAACACTAAGTTGACTACAAATACAATGGTTTCAAAGTATTTGCAATTGATAAGGATCAAAAAAGGTTGAAATTAAAATCAAGATGACTTAATTGAAAGATAAAAATGCTAAATGGGGCTATAGGCTAATTCAATCATACTGAAATCCATTCAAATTTCAGTTAATGCATTTTTTGTAACTAAGCTACTGTGGTGCAATTTTGCCTCAATGTGTTTTATAGTGTCTGAACATGTGTGTGCGATGAAGTGCCCAATCTTTGATTTAGGGCACTATTGTTTCACAATTATGGTTGAATAATAAGCTGCTTCGATAGCATTTTAACAGCCATAGGTGGAAATATATCTCTTTAAGAGCTCATCCACCTTCAGTAATGTGGAATTCAAGGTTTAGGAAAAACTACAATTTAATGAAATCCCAGAGCAATACTGATAACAACTGGTCTAGCTGAACCCTATAGAGCCGTGCCAATACAACAATTTTATGTAAATCGCAATATTTTTCACAATATCGTATCGATATTCTGATCTCAAGAATGGATGTGTAATTATTTATGATATTGTCGACAGCCGTCTTATAAATTACTATAGCGGTCGCTGAATGGGCGTGTTTCTTGAACAATAATTGTTTACAGGGACGTCACTAGAAAATCATGGATGGGGGGCTCAGCCTCGTTTTGGGGAGTCTGGGCATTATCCCCAAATCTTTTCATCATGTATTTTCAGAATAACAACAGTTTAAAATCTAAAATAAGATAATTTTTGATGAATGTTGGCTAAAACTATGCCTGTCTCATAGTTTGTTTTAGACACTGATCTAATATGAATTGAATTCAATCAAAATAAAGTCTGTCAATATACTTTTGTCAACGTATATTGGTGTTGAATGAACATCTGCATAGAGTATATTCTGTTTATAAGCAAGATTTCTCTGAATCTTTTCAAAAACAGATGTATTCATTAGCCCATTCATCTCAGAATAAAGTCAAAAATACTTTTTTAGCATAACTAAAAAAAGATACATTTAACAACCGGATCTCACTTCCTCAGAACAGAATACCTTAACGTCAAACCCAAACAAACACGAATGTGTGAAAACCCCACAGTTTTGCAACTGTGTTCCTGATGATTATTACAGACATACAAATGTTAGCTAGAATATCATAATGAGAAATGAATATTATTTATAGTTGGCTAGTGTTGTCGCTAAAAAATATGACCCCCTATCGGCCAACGTCCCCAATTATTGGACGCCTTACTATTTTACACTCTAATTTATTAATAATTTTATTACAAATTACAGATCCTAGTCTTCTCTTACATATCTACTAGAAAGTTATAGCTACCTTTCTTGCCTTCCGGTAAAGAAAAAGAGACTTGATTGCTTTGATATTACATGACGTCTGGTCTGTCGCACATCTGCCAAAAGATGTACGCCACATACTTCCCATTATCATTTATAAAAAATTGTATGTCTTGAGATTTGCCTTGTGCTTACTTTATTATGAGCATATTAGCTGTACGGCTCTAATGTGACTGCTGGCACAATCTCGTTTCAATATATTGTTTTATGCAAACGTATACGTTTGTTCTATCTAATACACCTATTTAATGTTAATGGGAGAAAACTAATTATATTATTCCAAGTTACATTCATGTGTTGTCACATTAAAAAAGAGTGTGTGCTCTTTAAAACAAAGTAAACTTGTAATGTAATTCGTTTTTGTGCTATGTATGTTTGTTTGAAATTGTGAGAAAATATAATTTGTTTTGCGAATTTTCATTAATCAACAGCATTCTGGAATTCTATTGGGGACAAAAGGGTTACATTTAGAAGTTCTAAGTAATTTCAAACTGAGTAATTTGTATTAGGGGTTGCTCATTGGGATTAGCTAAAGATTGTTCAATCAAGAATCGTTCAGTAAGAATCGTGATTCAGTTGTGATATTGTGGTTTATTAAATCGTAACATGTATATTGTGATAGATATCTTGTAGCAGGTACTTGCCAATACTCACCCCTACTGAACACTAAAACATGCATGTTTGGGAAACCCCCTGAAAAGGTTGCCCGTAAATAAATAAAAAAATGTATGAACATTGTAATGCTTAAGATAGTGGGTTGTGTGTTTCTGTTAACAAAACATTGTAATGCTAAAGATAGGGGGTTGTGTGTTTCTGATAACAGAACATTGTAATGCTTAAGATAGTGGGTTGTGTGTTTCTGGTAACAGAACATTGTAATGCTTTAGATTGTGGGTTGTTTGTTTCTGGTAACAGAACATTGTAATGCATACCCAATGTGACTCAGCACGGTTGGGAATGTTCATATTTTGCCTCCCTGCAAACATATTTTCCCTCCCTGCACGGATCTGTTTGTACCGTCAATAGCATGGATTAAAGAGGTTGCTCATGGATGAAAATAATTATTAAAAGCAATAATTCCAAAAGCCTCATGTCCCATCATGTCCTTCAGTCAGTCAATAGATATAATTTCCTAATGAAAGTACTCATTTGGATCAAACAAAGGACAAGTAGAGTACAAAACGGACTTTGCCGACATCCTGCTTATGTTCACAATTCCCAGGGCACAGTCTGAAACGACCATAGCAAACAGGTTGTTTGCATACATAGTAATAGGCGTGCTTTCTCAGAGATTTCCTCTGACCGTGCACTGATGCTTCAAGCCCAGCCCATGCCACTCCGGGTGAAGCTGTGTCCTTTACCTTACAGCCCCACACAGAGCCTCGTTCCACTGGCTGGGCAGGACAATGAAAGGTTAACGATTGCTAATCACAATTCATTAATTAGCAGTGGATGGTGCGCTGAGGCCTTAATTGGGTCCAAGTGGTTAGTGTTGTAGTAATGAAGTAATAGGTGTAAGGTGAGAGCACTCTCCCGTGCTTCGCCTCATCATCACAACCTGTTATAGTTTCTAATGCGCTCTCTGCTGAGAAGCTCCGCTGCCATGCATATTAATGGTCACCTCACAGTGTTGCACAGACAGACACACACACACACACACACACACTCACACAGTCTTTTGTTGTTGTTTTTAATCCATCCCAGTTCGTCAGTTCCAGAGGACACCAGCAGATGCAGCAGTTTATTAAGCCCATTAATGTAAGACAAAGTGATTTGATTAGTAGACACACATTTCAACAGGGGATTTGTCTTGTGGTTTGGACCTCTGCGTGTGTGTGTGTGTTTGTATGGGGTTTGAATGCGGCTCTGTGTGTGTGTGTGTGTGTGTTTGAGAATTCCTAAGCTTTTGCAGGTCTAGAGGGATGTTGCTCTAATGGAAAGACAAGGAATGCTTAGGCGGCCGTGGGGTAATTAATTTATCATTTGAGTGACAGCTGTGCGGCACCGTAAAAAAAGGAAAAAAACTATGTGGATTCAACGTACAACTGGAAGGCAATCAGCTGCGATAAGATTGGGAGTTGGATCAAGAAACCTTCCAAAGGCAAACGTGACCCAAGCTCACTTTGAAGATTTTTGTTTTGCGTGAACAAACATTCACACATTAGCTAAATGTGTTGTTCTTCTGAAGACCACCCAACATGTTCATCTAGCGTACTGTGAAAAGCGGGCGATGAGACTAATAACAGGACAACCATTTTTTTGGTCTCTATTGTGTTTTATTTGTTTAGGGAATACTTTCATTTTCTTCTTTCCTCCTTATGTCCTAATGCTACATATTGAACCTGAATGAATTTGACATTGACTTGGACTTTGATTGCCACTTCACTGAGTTTGGTGTATTCGTCTTAACAAAGCTAAGTGAGATCACCACATACAGAAACCCAGTACACCTAACTCAATAAAGTGGCAATCAAAGTCAAAGGCAGTCAGGTTGAATTTGGATGGATGGGAGTGTCTGCTGAGTGAGTAAAAGTGTACTTTTACATTTTTATTGAAAAAATTTACATATATGTGAACTAAATTATTAAACTGAATAAGTGGTTTTTAAAAATAACTTCTGCAATTCATGCCAACATGTTGCAAAAGCGGCACCATCGAGACAGAAATCTTCTAAACTACGTCATGTATATGTGATTTGTGCCCCATGTCATCCACTTGATTTAACACATGGAAATGAATGGTCCCCTGAGGTATGATAATGACTCTATTTAGATTATGCCCTCTAATGGATGGGGACCCAGATATCAGAAACACTGCAGGCATTTAGGTTCTTGGGGGGAACCTTAGACCAGAGGCAAAGGAGGGGAAAGGAGAAACCAATCAGCTTGCTAAGTGACATGTAATTCCTACTGGAATCCGGTAAAGAAATCCACCATTTGGAACATTTAATCACCAACTACAACCTGCATTAAGAATGACTGCCAGTTTAGGGGTGATTGAGTATTGAGAGTACCTAAATCATATAACCTGGAACAGATATCTCAGTAATAGGTGGGAAAAGTCCAAACACTAAAATACTGGATTCATGTGGGTATTGTTCATCAACAGATACGAGTTATGATTTATGTACTGTAACATCGGGGGACTGTCCGTGTCAGTAAATATCTGTGTGTGTGTGCGTGTGTGTGTGTGTGTCTGAGTGGTTGTCTGTGTGTTTGTTTAGTGTTGAATGGAGATGGGTGAACAACAGGGATCAGAGGTCAATGAGTGTACGGTCAACATCACAGGAAACAATGGCTTCTAAATTATTGACTCCTTCCTCTCAGATGAACCATTTCTAATGGATCTCCAACCTAATGGATCTCCAACTAAAAGCTAGTCCAAGGAAGAACATAACCGAATCTTCAATTATTTCTGAGTTATAGGATGGCCCAGTCATACTCCTTCCTCCCAACTTTACCTTCAAAATGGACGTTTAAAAATGTAACGCTTAAATTACCGGCCGTTTGTGACTTGGGATTTGTTTAGCTGAAAGCGTGTCTCCTTGGGCCCTCCGCCCCAGTGTCTCTGATAAAGTCTGACTCCTCCATGCCCCCGACACGGACATATTAAAATAACAATATCGACAATTCAGAGGAAAAATCTGTAGCAGGTGCAGGAATGGCCGCTGGTGTTGACTGAAGCTCAGGAGGAAACCTGCGAGCTCTCTCCATTAATCCCCGCTTCCTGGGGCAGGTCAGATTTACCTCTCATCACGCTGTTATCTGTCGATTACAGACACACACACACACACACACACACACTCAAGCACACACACTCAAACACACACACACACACACACAAAGGCTCTCGTGCACACACACCGAAGACAGACAATCCGTCAATAGGGATGACAGGGCTTTATCAAGGCCTCCTCAAAAAGGGAGAGTGATGAGTCTGTTTCGCTGGAACGCACACAGGTGAAGTCGAAAAGAAAAAAAAAGAAAACGGTTCACAAACCATCTTGTCCTTCGGCAGACATGTTAACCTCTGCCGCGGTTACCCGTGTGGTTGATTGGACGGCCCCCCGTCGTGCCTTTTGTGCAGGGAAGCCATGTGTCCACGCTCCTCTCCTGTCAGCAGAGCGTCGTTAACGTACAGCCGGGCGGTGAAGGAGCAATAAACAGGAATGCCGGCACCTCTGAACGCCTAATCAATAGCCATGCCAAGTCCGCCCCTGTAACTGTACTGGAGATTTTCATCACAGACACTTTCAGTGGCCCAGTACGTTGTCCGCAGAACATTTAAGAGAGAGCCTAATAACGTCAAAGTGACGTAGCCGGGGCTGTGAAAGGACTTATCTGAGATGTCCGTGTCCTTCTGGGGGTTGCATCAAAGGGCTCACGCTGCCTCTGGCTGTTGGAATGGGTGTGATGCCTGTCAGGTCATTCAGATCAGAGTTGTCTCTCACCATTTTTGGCGAGTATCGGCTGTTTATCTTGTGTTGTGACCCATTGCTATTTGTCTGATACTTTTCAATGTTCTCCTAAAATAACTAGTTGAAGGCAAATGTCAGGTTGTTAATCCATATTATTTCCCAGGCAGGAACAGCACCAAATGGGTTTTATGTTTGAAATGCCACGCCTATCGCGGCCTGACCGAGCTAGCGTTTTGAGTACAGGGCTTAGTCAAACGGGTAAAATGTTTTCTTCAAAATCTGTTTTGAGATATTGTTTTATGTCCTGATGAGCACATTATGACACTAAAGTCCAAACAGTAATAAAAACGCAGAAAATCCTTGATACAATGCCAATCGTCAATCAGCCATCCGCATTCCCTGCTCTAAATGGTGGCCTTAGTTAAACTGGGCTAACATTAACATGTCTCTCTGCTCTCACCACATCTCAGCTTCAATTAACAGTTGAAGATACCACTTTGTGTGGGTGGTATTATAAAGAGGATAGCAAATACATTAATTACTGAGCAAGACAGATGTTCTGTTGATGCACTTTAGGTTGTGTCTGTGCAGACTTATCTTTAGTTTATTTGTACTTTGTATTGCTCATTTATTGTCCTTTCAGTTTCTTCTAATTTTCTGTCTGAAATCCAAAATGTTATGTAAATCCATTAAACTGCAAACAAAGTCCAGTACTGCATTGCTACTGCAGCAGGTACACTGTAAATATTAATAATAAAAAACAAGGGGAAAAAGATAATGAAACATCATAGCAATACAACCTACATTATACCCCTTTAGAATACTTTTGTTTAAAATAATACAAAAATAATGAAATGATCCACACTCCTATAAAAACAGTGGCATGTGGTATGTAGCATGTGGCAGAACACAAAGTTACATTTAAGGCAGATCCTTTTATAGTGAGGTGCTTAACGACACTCTGAGAAACACATCAAGATTCGTGCGATATTTTTGTCTTGCCTGTAGGATTAGATGGTGCGGATAGCGCTGTGGTGTGCTGTAAATGATGTATGCTGGAGCCGTAGTTATCATATCTCTCCATCCCCATCCCCACCACACGAGTGTTCATGAATACAGAGGCACACACGGTGACACTTCAAAGAGCTCTGTGTTGTCAGCACCAGTAAGAGGAAAGGGGAGTGTTAACCTGGTATGTAGGCTCCTCTGGATTCCACTGAAGTGCTGTAGATTCACAGCTTCAGCTGCTGTATCGCCGTGGAATCCTTCCTCAGTCATCTAACCTCAGAGATTCAAGCCATTCTCAGCCTGGGGTATTTCGTATTCAGCTCAGCTTCAGACTGGAAGTGGCGTCTGTGACGTCAACCTGTTTAATCCATCTACAGTACACACTCTGGTGCATAGACTGGCATAATCTGCAGTGTATTCGTGAAGCACCGCCTCTAATGACAGCAGAAGGCTCTTGGTGCTGTCCCTCAGAAGGTGCTGTGACTCTTTGATCTGCGTCGGTTCCGTGTCTGGCTTCTGATGACAGACCCTCGGTGGACGGATTCAACTCACAGGTTTGGCAGAGAGCCCTGGTTTGAGAAAAGGAAAAGAGATAGAGGCCGCACTCACTCCGGAGCCATTTTCCACGTCATTTCACTGAGAAATTGTGTTTCTTTTACAACATAATGTACCTCGGCAACATTAGTGAGGAATTACCGCGCTTGTTGCAATTCTGCCACGACAACGCCTCTTCGGAGACCTCCATTATCAGCGGCGTGATCCACCGAAGCCTGTATAATTATGGCGGCCCACCCGCGTGGATACGTGTCACATTAAATCCCCTGCTGGAATGAAGGACATCGCGTGGATTAATGCAGAGCTCGGGAGACCGTTTCTCCGATGCATTTGCTGCCTGCTGGAGCAGCGAGGACCTGACAGGGCCCTGTGACACTGAGTAGTGCCGTTCACTCTACCAGCCTGCAGACCGGGGCAGCTATACCCGAACACCCCCTCGTGCTTTCCAGAGCCAGCGGCGAGCTGCGGGAGCCTCACGCACTCACACACCGCACATGGTCCCGGTGAACGGGTCAGAGGAGGGCTGAGCGTGGCGACACCGCTCCGGGGCACCGCGTGCGGCTTAGCCCGTTAGCGCCGCAATGAACTACGCGCGGCCTGCTGTGTATAGCTTAGCCCTTATGGGGATGTGGCATTCGTTTACAACCCGTTAGCAACCTCGGCTAAGGGGAGCAATCTGGAATGAGTGGTGGCTTAGTTGAAATAAGTTGCCTCAATTAAATAACATGAAGGCGATAGAACGGAGGTCTTAATTTGAGGAGAATGTACACCGTCGAGTGGTTGGGGCGAAAACAACAAAGGGTAGAGAAAAAAGGACGGGGTAAATGATGCAGATAACAAGCAGTACCTCCTTCTGGACCTGACTGTATGTAAATGAGGCCGGCTTAAAGGTTGCACACATTTGGAAACGAGTGGGTTTTAAAAACAGCGAGGGCTTTGTAGATTGGTGTTTTAGTGGGGTGACCTTTGAGTGAGATGAATATGTGCAGGCAGCACTTTGGAGCCTGATGAATTGCTGAGGTCCTGTCCCAGCTGGAAGAGCAGATGCTGAGAAGAGAGAACCAACATGTTTTTTTATCCTCCATTCCTCGCTCCGTTCTTCTCCCTAATCTTATATTAGAGACGTGGGGAGACTCAACAGATGACACACTATTAACTTCCCCAGTGTTAATCTTAATGCTTCATGGTCGAGGACTATACATAGTCCATTTTAATGCAATTAGCTGTTGCCAGAGAGGATGGGTTATTCAATAGGAGTATAATTGCATCCTCAAGTTTTTACAGTGTTCAATTCCAGGGATGTAATTACATTTAGTATTTCAACACATGCCCGGGCTGACATATATTTAGTCAGACAGAACTCAGGCGATAGGCGGAATGAAAAAACACATGCTGGCCGTCCCCCAACCTTCAGCCCACCCCCCAAACACACACACACAGACACACACATATACATATACACACACACACACACACACACAGACCCAGACACACACATGCTCATGTTCTATTTGATGATTAGAATTACGAGGAGTGGGAATCCTCAGAAGGATATCTCGGTAGAATTCCAAGCAGATTTGACCCTCACAGAATTTAGATTGTGGTCTAGGCCTGGTGATTGATGGCTATTCGTCAGATGTATTGCCCTGAGGGGGATGCCAGGTCTCCCCACTGCCCCAAAAAGCTATCTTTCTGCCCAGATGGTATTAAAAACAGGCAGGTCGGGATTCTTAGCAGCCCTGTGATATCATCTGCTCTCATGTGCTCTAGTCTGCTGTCCTGGTCGGCCTGCTGGAGAACACAGCGTGCAGGCAAGAAATAGGGATAATACGCAGTGTACATGCAAATTGATTCTTATAAGCTCTCTCATATCTTTCTCGAATTTATCTTGTAGCATGTGCTGTGTCTCTCCCTTCTGCTATTCCTCTCCCTGCGTCCCCTCCGGGTCTTGCCTCTTCTTCCATTCAATTCCGTCGCCCTGACATCTCTCTGGAGCATCCCCTTCTAGTTCCAGTGGAGGCCAGGTTGTCCTCCCATCATCCAACTCGGCCATTTCCCTCGGCCATCGATGTTTACAGCCCCCTTCCTCTCAGTGCAACTGCAAGCCTCTCCTTGGTAACAGGTGCCACATCCCACCGGCTATATCTCCAATCCCTCTCTCTCCTCCCTCTTCCATTTGTCAAGCCTTGATGCTTTCCTAGAGCCCATGAACGACTGAACCCAATCGGAAGGGATAGACTGCCAATACGCTGCATGGTAAATGACTGGAATACAGGAATACAACAGTAGTGTGGGAAGATAGGAGAGGAGGCGACGCTTTCTGCGATAACAGGATCACATTGCTGTTTAAGTTGTTGCCTTGATAAGTAAGTTTGATGACTTTGCTCTCAGCCCCGTCGCTGCCAGGCTCTTCATCTCTCCTGGGTTTAGAGTGGGTGGGGATGAAGTGAAATCAGATGCACCGTGGAACAGGGCTTTCATACATGCTAACTGACAATTCCCTATTCATTTCATAAGAAGACATTTCGAATTGGGTTTGTTAAAATTTGCAGTGAGACAAAAGGAGTCCCTGACCTTGTCTGAGAAGTCAAAATGCCATTTTCCAGTTGTCTTTTATTATACCTTCACTTGTGAATTCACTTACCAACCTCTTGGAAAGCACAAGCACTCTCTCCCCTGATATGCTCACTGCAGAGGGGACTGCATGGGTGAGAACCAAAGTAATAATCTTCACAGATAATAGATGAGATGGATGGGCTGAGGAAATAAAACGTTCAGAGTATCAGATATAACCTAATATTAAATATGTAAAAGAGGTATTACCATTAAGCAATACAACAAATTAACATTTTCGTCACATATTTCTGGTGCCAAACAAAACATTGGACTCATGCAGAGACGAAGGCCCACTGTTCTGATGCTAGTATCCCCATGGGGCCGTGGCTAACCCGACATGCCTGTGTAAATATCCGTCTCTGTCTCTTTACAGCGGCTGTCTATGAGACATAAGGCCGCCATCAGCTGCCCAGGAGAGACAGTCGTCTCTGTCTATAAGTAGATCATTAACGGACATTGAGATGAGGGTTAGGTTGCCTGGAGGTGGTGGATTGTGAACATTGGCCCTGGGCAGACCTCAGGCCGTGTCAGAATATGGCGAGCAGAGAACCGGGGCCCCTTACAGAGCTGCTCAGCTCCATCGTCAGACGTGCGGGTAGCTCATTAATAATGCAGCGAGGTGTCTTCCTTCTGATGAAGGTTCAGTTGAAGTTTGACACTGAGATGTATGGCTTTATAATGGGCATGAAGGGCTTTCTAAGACAACAGAAGAGAAAGCAAGCACTGTGGCAGTCTGTAATTGGTCTATGAAATGATTGGATGCACCATAAACCCTCCTCGTGGAGGCTGCAGGAAGGCCTTGGATTCATGAACAAGGCTGGCTGGATGCTGACAGGAAGTCATCAGTTCTATTATGGGAAGAATGTTCTTGAAGCTTTACGGTAAAGTGTTAGCAAGCCAACAGTGTTTGCGATCTATTTGCAGATGCAGGTCCTTGAGTGTTCTAGGCTTAGGTGCTATCCACACACTGACCTTGTTTCATCACGGGATCGCTGGTAATATTAGCATCGCAAAGATCGCTTCATGCTTTTTTGTTTAACCACCTAATTTTTCTGACCAATTTGTGATTGAAGCCCTTGTTCATCATCGCATCTCACCGGGGTACACAGGACAGTAGATGTCAAAACGCGCATCCTCAAATCGATTGTGATGCCGTTCTGGTTCTTATCACAAGGATCGGTTCACCCAGAGGTTTATACATGAATCCTTGCATGCTGAAGGGAACACATTCACTAGACTTCTATCTTGAATGAGCTCACAGGCACCCTAGCTGCCACAAGGAGTCGCCAGTGCATGAGAAAGCATCCATATTCTATTACTAAACTCCCTAATCCCTCAAGGTTCTGGCCAATTGCACTGAAATCAGCAGCACCCATGAGCTAATCTGCGGACAGGATTTGAACCGTAGTCTCATAAGGACGCTGTGAGGCAGTGACTTTACGGTTCTGTCACTCACGGTCTCTCAAATGTTATTTTCAACACAGCTAAGCCTCGGTAATCGAAAAGATTGGCATCTATGTAACATCTGTAAATGCAAACAAGTGATTCTTTTTTATGGATTAGTTTTTGCATGTCAGACATTCCAGCTTAAAAATGCCTACTGACAGTTTTCTGCACAAATCAGAAATTAGAAAGCAAGGCTCTCGATCAAATTGGAGATTATCTGCTGTTACCGAGCCCTGGGGACCCTCCACGCGAACTACTGTTTACTCTAACTGCATTCAAGTAAAAATGAGATGATTGCCTGCATTAAAGAGGTCTAACTAACGTACAATTGAGTTGTTTTCAGTCTAGTCATGCACAAAAACAAATCACACCCTTCTATGTTGGCTGAAGAATATTTGTAATCCTCTTGTATAATATAACCACAAACAACTTGTGGTTTTTCTGTCACTCAACGTCATCAGCCTTTTCTCAAATGTATACTTTTATATCCTCTCCCATCCAATGGGTTTTGAGAAAGACACGTGGAGAGGCTGCATGAGTGGGAAAGTTAATAAAGGGCTGTATCTTCGAGGAACAGAGCAACAAGGCAGTGATTGTATTTCACAGACAAACAATGCAGTGACTTTAAACAGGAGAAACATAGACACCAGAATAGGCAGTTCCCTTCTCTGTCGTTACCAAGAGCACCTTGAGTTCTCGAAGCTGGTTATATAGCTACTTGCGATTTTTAAAAATACAAATATGCCATTTATCGATTAGTTATAACATATAGAGCTGTCAAACGTTCTATAGTGAAAACATCTGAAGTGTTTACGGCAATGATCTCCCAGGCCACATGCCTGTTCACCGATATGTACACGTTAGCCGTCTCTCTGTGTTCTTCAGTTGAATAAAAAATGTGAGCCTTCCCTTCCCAGACGCATCTCCACCGTGTGGTTATTCACCGAGAGGCGGTAGATGGAATGTGGTGGCGTCCAAGCCCAGTGCCCTCTAATGAGCCATGCCCTTCGCACTGGCACCCTCAGCTGTCTGCCTGTCTGTCCGCTCTCCAGCCTCTCCCCCATGACCTGCACATCCACACACACTGACCCTTCCTCAGTCTGGTCCATTTCTGATGAGCAGCTTTCCAGACAACCTTTGCAGATTTCCTGGTGTTTTCAGATACTTGGGGAATCTTCTGGGCCCTTTACTCTTGCAGTAAGGCTGACCTTGTGTAAGTTCGGGCAGAGCAGATGCCCTAGAGGATACAGTATGGGATTCAGCAGTCCATGGTTTTTGACCTTACAACGTCTACACACATACCCACAGCTCCTCAGTCCTCAGTCTATGGCTTTGACCTCTACACACATACCCCCGCCAGCCCCCTCCGCCCACACGCACACACACACGCACTGTTAGCCCCTAACACACACCACAATGTTCATTGAACCAGTCGGTCCGATCTGATAGTACTCAAGGCCAGCATGACAAAATGTGTTTTTATTTATTTTGAGATGATTTATTTAGTATTTTGGTCTACCTCGTCATCCTTCCATGGCTACCATGTTGTAACAAACCAACCATTGCATATGGGCAGATACTACCACTGCCATTCACAGAAAGACCGACACACAAACTTATATCGACATATATGAACAATGTTGACATTATCCGGTGTCCAGAATTTAGGGTTGTCTATCAAGCAACTGCTTTATTTTCATATATATAACATAACACAAATGAACATTTATTATTCGACTAAGCATTACATTAATGTCTATTATATAAAGTTGAATGTAAAGTGAAACAGTGACTGAAACAGTGTTAGGGTTTGCTTTATGCCAGACTCCACTAACACCAGTCATTATATTGACCCTCTCTGTCAGCCATGTTTTTTACTTGTTCTCCTGCTGCTGTCAGGACTGCAAAGATGTTTTACCCCTCAGAGGGAGGAGCAGAATGTGTAGGGATTGTGTATTTTATGCTCCTTTTGTGCTGCTGACATTTTATCTTTTACAAAGAATTACAAAGGTCTACTTGGGATGAAATATACATTGTGCTAGTCGAACTGTACATAATTAGCATATCTCTTATTGCAGAATAGCATCCTGGCCATGCCGAGAGAGCCGGCTGTAGCAGAGACCGAGATAATACTGCGAGATAATACTGCTGTACTCTGCTGAGGCTTAGGGTCCTTTCACCATACAGACACCCAGCCTGCTCATTTATAAATTATCAGAGTTTGATTCAGCCATTGAAAAACTGTGTAGCTGTCCAAGAGTATTTCTCTAATGCATTGTGTTAGATATGGAAGACTGTACTACAAGATCATTCTTTTCTACGTGCAACTCAATTCTACAAAGAACACTGCTGTACTGTGAAAGCCTTAGGCTATGATTGGAGATACAGTAGCTCCTTCTGTGACGTGTTTCACAGTGAATTGGGACCACAGTGGAAACACAATTCTGTTTCTACAGCCAACGTGTGACTCTCAGTGGCATACGTTGCAATCAACGGCACGTTTCTACGCAAGACAAATGTCTAGAGCAGAAATTAAAGTCGAAGGACATTTAATTTGTCTCTTTCATTTAATTTTGTCTATTCATTTGCCAATGTCTGGACATACTGGAAAGACCTACGACAACCCCAGGAAAACAAACATTTTTACATGGAATCTCTATGTGGCTAACATTTATTGTGTCATTCTTCTGTCTCCCGAGTGCATGTCTTGTGAGGTTATGACCGTCATCCAGTGGAGCCTGAGGATATATGGGGGTGTGGTGGTGACACACGGTGTCCAGTAGCAGAACACTCTCTGTACCCTGGTGGCAGAGTGGGAAACAAACAGAATACATCAGGACAGAAACACAGCAGGAATAGACCCTTAAGGCAGAAAAAGTTGTTAAATTGAGTGCGTGGGTTAGTAGAAAAAGCAATTGATGCTATTTTGACCAGAAGTATCTTGAGCTCTCTAGGAAGTTTACAGAGTCTGTTTGTGGGTGGGAAGTCTGAATGAGTTGGGAGAATACTGTGGTTAAATGCACTCATAGTGTCTTTATTACAGTTGTTCACAATTGCTAATACACTAAAAATGGTTTTAAGAGAAATAAACATCAAAGCATTTTGGGTATTAATGTATCCGCAGAAGAAAGACCATTTACCCGCACTCGGATGCACTATCCACTAGTTTTCTATTTTCCATTCACAAGTTTTTGCCAAACTCTACACTCCCAATTCTCTTTGTGAAGCACAATTGTCACCTTGTTGTCATGTAGAAAACACTGCTATTAATATACCAAACCCTAATCGTTGCAATTCAAACACTCTCAACAAACAGATGCAGTGTGAACACTAACAAGCATAATTAGTCAACAATCAGGAAAATGGGCCACAGGTATACTCACCTGTGTTTAGGAACAGTTGATGACAGCATTTGATGGTGAGGTACAACCAGAAGAGGGCTGGTCACCCCCCTGAGCCTGGTTCCTCTCTAGGTTTCTTCCTAAATGTAGGCCTTCTTAGGGAGTTTTCCCTAACCACTGAATTTCACCACTCCTGCTGTTTGCTCCTTTAAGGTCAGGTGTTTTATAAAACCAATTTGTGACAACTGCTGATGTAAAGGGCTTTATTAAATACATTTGATTAATTGATTGATTGATTGATTGATTGAGAACAAGAGTAATAATGAGAAGAGGCAGGTAGTGTTTCATGACAATGACAGAAACTGGGCTAAGAGAACAGCCAGACCCGAGCCATCTCACTGTTATATAAATTGTCCTGACTTTCAGAAATACAAATAGGATACTAACTGTAAACTTATCAGACAACTGTGCTGACCACCCTGTTTTCTGTACTCTGAATTTTTTTGGCATTAGAACAAGCAGGACAGAACTGGAATATTACATGAACTTCACTACATTCATATTCTAGAACTTATTATTTTAGCATTGAGAGACAGTTGATGGTGGTAGAACACGCATGATTTCTGAGACCTAATAATTAGCCATTGTGAAAATGGTTGTCGAAAACAAACTCACACAAATATATCCGGTCAAGAAGAACAATTCAAGACAATGGCTTTTTCAGGGTTTACAGACCTTCAAAAAAATATAGCCTAAGAGGTAGGTGAAAATATCTTTCTCAGATCAAATACAGGAAAATAAGACTGAGGCAAAATCATTTGTATGACTATAACCTCATACCTGTCTAAAAATACTTTTCCCTCTTGTCTCGTTTAAATTTCAAGTGCTGCTGAAGTACAGTACAGTGCAAACCTCCCATGAAATTAACAATTATGATTTTTTTTTTGTCTTTTCAGTACCCTTCAGCATTCTCTTTATTCATGATTTGGAGTCTGTAATATCATGCAAAGTGCACTATTCATAGGGGACATTCTGGAACACATTGTAGTTATTGATAATAGTGATTTCAATTGCTCTAACCTGTGTGCAGTGGGTATTTAATAGTGTCATTGTTTTTTTTAGGACAAAGTTATATGCCAGATAATGCAGTTTTGATTATAACTTCTTATTTTGTGTGAAAGATCTGGTGCGTCGCCAGTAATGTGTGAGTTTTGAGAAGTGTATTGGACGTTTTGAGAAAATCTAGCACACATTCTGGAGATATGTATTAGTAGTTGTGATTAACTGTAATAGGGTCTACTTTCATAGGAACTCAGGGTCATCAGGTAAGGCAAAACCCGTTCCACTTTAACCCTTTCTCGTTTTCTCTTCCTCTTCTTCACGTATTTCTCCCCCTCTCTGCTGGGAGTTATCCCCACCTGCTCGTAGATGCAGAAACAGCAATACAGTAAAAGCAATGTCTGCAATGGAATTTGCAATCAGAGAAGAATTTTAACCAACTGACACGGGGAACACAACACCATATGTTAACACACACACACACACACATTATCACACAACCCCACCACTTTCTGATACCAGGACACATACCTCACTACATGCTTTGTTAGTTACACGTGGTCCCGCTTAAAACATCTAACCAACAAGGTCCTCATTACTGTGGATTTCGATATGACAGGCCCAGTCTCATCCAGAGGAAGTAGCGCTGCACAGGCACTCTCTTCCGTTTCTGTCAGTGACCCGGCTTCTTCTGCAGCTCCACCTAACTTGCTGCAGGCCATCTTCATCAACCTCTACCATTCTATACGCTGGACAGGCTCAATGAGATGGATGACTGTGTGTTGTGATGGTCAGGTGAAGCAGCCTGGCGCCCTTTGCCACCCTCTGCCATGGTGAAGGTCCATGCCAGGCTAGGGTAGCGTAATGCCGACAGCTGGCTGGCACAGAGACCAGTCTGGGTTAGGAGGGAGAGCTCTGCCAGCCCTCCTCCTCTCCATGACTCTCTAGTCCAGAAGCCAGAGCTGGGAAGAAACATTTCTCTGTAGGTCAGCTCTAGGAATAGACCTCTACCTGTGAAGAGATACAAGTGTAATAACTCACTCGCCATCGAACCCAGACAGTCTCCTTCTCAGGCGGCATATTTGAACACAATTAGGTTGAGTTCAGGTTTATTTCTTCCTATTTTTGGTTATATTTCTGCTCAAGGTGACCGGGAGGCAGTTACCTGTTCCCCGGCAGCATGTCCTGTCCACTCCTGCTATGACAGATCAGGGACTGGGTAATCAGAAAGCATGATTGATCAGATGCTTTCAAATGGCTTTCAGCTGGAGGCAAGCCAGTGAAGCGCTCAGACCCATGTGGTGTCAAAAATGGAGGGCTTACTAGGCCTGAAACGGGAAGCACGGAGGGCATGTTTCCTGTTGTTCCAAGAACACCAACACAACACATTTTGTAAATTAAATGGCAAACAATATCTAGACATATTGTTTTTGTTTTATTCATTTCTATATTTTTATCAGTATTGTAGTAGTGATACTTTCAGGCTGTTATTTCCCAGAAAATATTGAAGGAGAGAGTTGTTTTTATAGTGATAAATATGCTGTAATTGCTGTAAAATACATTTTTATTTGCTATTTTCTCCTGTCTCATTTACACGCTTAGGATTTGTGTGTCTCCTGGGCTTATCTCTCTCTTCTCAACCACAGAGCGAGTGTCTGTAAACCCTCCAGTGTTTCCTCTTGGTGTGGAGAACACAGGCCCTGGCCTCCCCCCACTCGCCTGCTTTCACAGCCCAGCCCACTGCCACCATGCCCGGGCTTGGACTCGGCTCAGTAGGGCGAGAACGACAGGGACTGGAGGCTGTGAATATAAATGTAGGTGGCGGTGCAGATTTAGAGCGGCGGAGAGGAGATGGGGTGTGGAGGATCCAGGAGGCAGTGCTTGGCTGTCAGGGAAACAGCGATGCAGAAAGCCTGCCATTATGCTGTGGCCACCCCATTCAGAGGTCCTGGTGAGCCCAGACCTGTGGGGCTCTGACACTTTGGCGCACAGAGGAATATTCTACAGTTTTACAGTTGAATACAAAGAGGATGTAGTGCTACTCATGTTGGACGATGAAAGAATACACTCCTCAGACCACTGGGCAATGTCCATGATGCTGGAGGTTACACTCCATGACACTCTATACCAAGAAATATGCATTAATAAATAACTGAAAGACAGAAAACAATCGATACAGTGGACATTTTGTAAAGAACCACCTTCAATTTGATTCATATGAAAAACACTGTCTACTTAATAGCGTAATAAGGGCCACTATGAATTCAAATAGGGAAAGCATTCGCAGGCTCTGTGGGAAACCTTAGGCCACATTATTGGAGCTTCATTCCATGTAGAGCAAATTGAGGGTTTGTTTCTCTAAAGCTGATCTGAGCTCCTGTTATCTGAGCAAACCCAATCATTATTGCCACAGCAACACACACCTCCATCTGGGGACCTTAGAGAGACTCTTTTCAGAGTGGAAACATCAACAGGACTCCAATTTACTGGATTCCTTTGTTTTGTTGTGTGTGTGTGTGTGTGTGTGTGTGTGTGTGTGTGTGTGCTTGCGTCAGTGTGTCCATGTTTGCCTGGGTGCGTGTGCGCGCTTGCATCAGTGTGTCTGGGTATATATTGTTTCCTTCAGAATCTCTGTATTATTCTCCACAAAGGTTAATAGAGTCTGTTGACCCAACAGTCACAGCATTTCTCTATTTGGGAAAACATGTTTGTTTCACATCCACAAAAAATACAGATCTCTCTTAGTTCCAATGAAATAGTGCCTAATGTGTCCCATCTAAATCCTTGCCGTGGGCATCATCCAGCAGGAGCTGACCTCACAGCCCAGTGTGGAGACGCCCTGACAGCATTATGACAACACTGGGTTGCCTCGAACTGCTCTCAGTTCATCCGAGCCATCCATCCGCACTGTCTGACTGCAGGAAATCACATCACATCCCCAGCCCCTCGCTAATGTCATTAATGTTATTGTTCTGTTTGAGTCGGTGACTGGGACAATGTGATTAGGCCTCGTGATGAATTTTCCCTGTTGTTTAGGGAACGTTAACCGACTGGGATGATTGACCTAAATCGGAAAGCTTCTGGGCAGGTATTGATGTATGCTGTGTGTTCTGTTTTTAATGACCATGTACTGGCAATTATGAGTTTTATGGCCACAGGGCACTGGACGGGAATTTGTAAAACGAATTGGCTACGCGAAAAGTTTCAGGGGGTTCTGGTCGTGCACAGGAGAAAGGTTTGTTGGCTTATTCTTCCCGTGTTTGTGTCCTCCTCTGCTCTGTTTTGGGGCAGGTTTTTGAGGAGAGTTGGAAAGCTACAGTACTGCTGTAGGTCACTCAGCGGGCCAGACAGCTGGCTTAGTATGGGCAGACGGCGGCTCAAACTGACGGGCTGCTGTGTGCAGTTGGGAAACACAGGTTACAGCCTCATGGTTTTAGCTCACGACGGCAGAGTGCTGAGAGCAAACCCTCTACGAGTGAGAGTGTGTGTGTGTGTGTGTGTGTGTGTGTGTGTGTGTGTGTATAGCATGCATGAGTGAGAGAGTGAACCCCATATGTCCCATGTAGTCTGTCAATCACTGGGTTATCTGTGCACTCAAGCGATCCCGTGAATGTGGCTCTAACCTGGTAGATTTATTTCCCGGAGGCTTCTAGGGTGCAGGAATGTACAGCTGAATCCCAACTCGGACACCAGCTTGGTATTCCACTCCAATACACAAAACATGCTGCTTATAATGATGACGATATAATCATTTTTCAGATACCTTCTTCAGAGCGACCAGTTAACATGAAGGAACACAGGCACATTGCCAGGTCCAAAACATGAGAAATGGAAATGATATTGTACTACAGTACTACTACTACATAACTATTAACTGGGACACTGTTTGAGATGCAATATTGGTTAATTCTCCTGGCAGTAAACAGGTATTTTACCATCCTTCCTGTGACCGTTTCATATTTAGGGGCAATATGTCTGTTTTGTTGACACCTAATGGACAGATACTGTGCATAGTGGCACAGAGAAACAATTGGTATACTGGGTGCATATCTCCTTAGAGACTAAGTCTTTAAAATCCTTTCAGTCGGGGAAAGAGCGACAGGAAAGGGGGACAAAATTGCTTTAATGAAGGTTAAAATTGCCAGTTGATTCATTCCTCATTTCGCAATGACAAGCAATTTTGACTATTATCTCTCACATGGCCCAGAGGCAGAAAAGGTAAAAAAAAACACCCAGAATCTTCCTGAAAGAGTCAACTTAATAATTAACTACAACATTCCCCTCCAACATAGCTGCAAACCTCTAAAATACTAATTCGTATTAATAGTTTTAAAAGATGTTTTCACAATTTTGTGTTAATATACACTCTTATCTTATTTTGTGCCTTATTATAGGTTGGTGAAAATAAATTTTCACATCCAACTTATCAGGTGCAAGAAAGAAAAATGAATCAAAATAGAAAAAACTGTCCGTTACACTGATATGCCCCAGTGGTGAATGTATTTGAGCGCACAAAAACAGACAACATCCAAATCGGATCTTCATCAGGCAATCTGACCTTTTCAAGATTTCATTTGGTGACAAAATCCCATTTTGGATCAAAACGTCAGTTTTCTTGTGCATTAAAAACGTTCACCGTGGCAGCATACCAGATTCCAGGCATTATTTTCTATCCTTATTGTACGTGAAAATGTCGCTGTCTTTGACTGGGCTGTTGGTGTATAGTGCATGTTTTCAGTGTTATGATGCCCAGGGCCAATGCAGATCTAGTCCATATACCACAGAGAGTGTGCTACAGTCTCATCCATTAAGTGTAACAGCACATATGGTTGTCATCAGGAGGTGTCTAGGCACATATGGTTGTCATCAGGAGGTGTCTAGGCACATTTGTAGCATGTCTCGTCACCCACCGTGCCTATGTAATCGTGGCAACCAGTGGAGCCCCAAGACACGCAGGCAGGAGGCATAGAAAGATAGAAGGAAAGGGTGGTGTGAGAGGACGCAGGATGAAAAGAGCAGACATGAGAGTACTCTCACCCTCTACCGTTCAACAACATGTAACTGTGGTACGTCAGGGAACTTCTACACCAGGTAGAGTATCAGAGAACTGCTACACCAGGTAGAGTATCTGAGTACTGCTACATCAGGTAGAATATCATAGTACTGCGACACCAGGTACTGCTGCACCAGGTAGAGTATCAGAGTTCTGCAACAACAGGTAGAGTATCAAAGTACTGCGACACCAGGTAGAGTATCAGAGAACTGCTACACCAGGTAGAGTATCAAAGTACTGCAACACCAGGTAGAGTATCAAAGTACTGCGACACCATGTATAGTATCAAAGTACTGTGACACCAGGTAGAATATCAAAGTACTGCAACACCAGGTAGAGTATCAAAGTACTGCGACACCAGGTAGAGTATCAAAGTACTGCAACACCAGGTAGAGTATCAAAGTACTGCGACACCATGTATAGTATCAAAGTACTGCGACACCAGGTAGAATATCAAAGTACTGCAACACCAGGTAGAGTATCAGACTACTGCTACAGCAGGTAATCACAAAATACACACACACGCACACACACACACACACACACACACACACACACACACACAAGGTAACCTTCTTTAGCTAAAAACCATCAAATGTTTTACAATGGACGGCCAAGCATACACTGTCATTCCAGAAATGTATTGCTACTGATGTTTTGAAACCACAAAGTGAATATGTAATCTGTAATTTCATGAGCTCTCGCTAATTATAATCCAGCTTGTATCTCTGATGATGTTATTCAATTAAGTTGTGCATAATGGATGCTGTCAGTGGTTGCAGCAGTACATGAGTCATAAAGTGAGAATGAAGCCGTGTGTCACTATTAGAAACAGAGACGATAATCCATAACCTCACAGCCCATTGTGTTCCATTGTCATCTTCAATTCTAATCCCTTGATTTTAACCAGACGAATGTGAGATGAATCTCTTAGTAAATGCCCTTATGTGATGTAATGGTGATGTAAACCTTGAAAGCTATTGGTTGTATTACATCTGAAACTATTCTACAGCTCCAATTTGTCTCTCCTTCTTAACAGAGATTTTGCACACACAAACATCTACTCTTAACTTCACCAAAGTTATAGTAAAAACAACATGTCTTACATCTCTGTCTCTAGTAATAACAACATGACTTACATCTCTGTCTACAGGAATAACAACATTACTTTCATCTCTGTCTCAAGTAATAACAACATGACTTACATCTCTGTCTCCAGTAATAACAACATGACTTACATCTGTCTCCAGTAATAACAACATGACTTGCATCTCTGTCTCCAGTAATAACAACATGACTTACATCTCTGTCTCCAGTAATAACAACATGATTTAGGTCTGTCTCCAGGAATACCAACATGACATAGATCTGTATCTACTGTAATAACAACATGACTTAGATTGATTTCCACAGTTATAACAACATTACTTTGATGTGTGTCTACAGTAAAACAAAATGTCCAGAGTAACAACAACCTGGCTTAGATCTAATGCAGGAAAATAGGACCCAGATCTGTGTCTAGAACAACAGCAACCTATGAAAACAACACGGTACACAGGTTGACATTCCCTGATCCACATAGCTGTGGATATTAGATTTTAGCTATGCACACACACAAACACACACACACACACATTCCACAGGAGATCCACACCAGCACTCAAACAGGCCAGTTTGACACCTGGTATTTGAATGATTCATGCAACATTTGACACATTACAGGCAGACTCTGTTCCTTTGCTGCTGTAATGGTACAGGTGAATAGGACTTGTCTTTACTTCCCCATTGGCTCCTGTTCTATCCCATTAAGCAGCAAGTATGTGCTGTAATTTGCCAGCAGTCGTAATCTTCACAGTATTCCACTTACACACACACACACACACACACACACACACAGACCATTCAACACAACAATAGGTTGATATGTGCCAGGTTTACACTGGGGACCACAGCACATGTTGAATTTGAGGCGTGAAAATGTGTGGTTATTTGTGTGTGTGTGTGTGTGTGTGTGTGTGTGTGTGTGTGTGTGTGTGTGTGTGTGTGTGTGTGTGTGTGTGTGTGTGCGTGTTTTCGCATGTGTGTATATGTTTGTGCGCAAGAGCTTGCATATTTGTTTTCGAATTCCTGATTACTTTAGCGGTTGACCGGGTCCTTTTTAAAAGACTCAATGTCCACATCACTGGTTCCATCCGGCGGTAACTAGTCATTCGAGGTAGCGCTACAGCTGGACGAAACCAATTGTACTGCGGTTCTTGCTCGTTGGTCTGATGGGATTAGAGTGGACCTCCGACCCAGAGGATTCCCACCGTCCCCTTTGCCCGTTGCAGAGGGGGGCTGGATCAATGGGTTGGTGGGGGTTGCACTACACTGCCGTATGCTCCCCATAGCCCGCCTTCCCCCACCCAGCCACCCCAGCCCTCCCCTGGCGGACGGAGCCCTGGGATCCCAGTGTCTTGTCAGTCAACCCAGCAGCACGTTGTATGGATAAATCTCTCCTGGAGACAGAGGAGACAGGCCAGCGTGTGTCATTGCAGGGGAACTATTCCCCATGTCTCGCAACGTCAACAAGATGGATCTGTTTTGTTTCTCCCCTTTAGTAAAGATTTTCCTTTTTCCATTCTACACATGCATGGTACATGGGTAACGAGGGAGAGGGGGAGAGGGGGAGTGGGGGAGAGGAGGAGAGGGGGAGCGGAGGAGGGAGTGTCGAGAGAGAAAGACATTCGGCAACAGCAGCGCTGAGACGTCAGAGAGCGGGTGAATCGGAGCATGTCTCACTGCCATCGCTGTCCTTCTCTCCTCATATCTCTCCTTCCCTGTCTCACTGCACACGCAAGGCCGTGATTAGCATGCGTCGGGTGGGTCCGGCCGGCCTGTGCCGAGGGGAGGGACGGTTCATATTTATGAACCAGTTCACAAGCCAGGTATGTGGTCGTAAACAATGAACGGCTGACTCTGAGCGCGCGGCATCAATCACGGACTAACAGAACCATGCGTGAGATAAAAAGGGCCTTTGTGGAAGCGATTTGGGCTCGTCTTGGGGAGGGAAGGGGGAGGGGCCTGGAACCACAGGAAACCTAGACAAAATGTGCATGTTCACAGACCACCTACTGACGCCCTGGGATTGTTGTTTGCCTTTCCTGTTTTATCTCATAAATACATCAAGACACGCTAATGCGCCCTACTCACCCATGGTTTATTTTCAGACTGCAGCCTTCTCTGTTGTGCAACATATTTTCATCCTCTATTTATCTAAACACATTAAAGCAGAATTAGGGGGTATGAATCATGTAATTACTGAAGGAACCCTGTCCCATGTGGATTGGTTCTTGTTATTGTTATCATCATCATTACTGTTATCATGGAGCATGTCGGCAAACTAAATATGTATAATATATATATATATATATATATATATATATATATATATATATATATATATATATATATATATATATATATATATATAT
>JACXGJ010007824.1:0-29087 GCA_016801105.1 Esox niger
AATACTATAGACCAGACGACACAACCACTATGATATAATACTATAGACCAGACGACACAGCCACTATGATATAATACTATAGACCAGACGACACAACCACTATGATATAATACTATAGACCAGACAACACAACCACTATGATATAATACTATAGACCAGACAACACAACCACTATGATATAATACTATAGACCAGAAAACACAACCACTATGATATAATACAATAGACCAGACAACACAACCACTATGATATAATACAATAGACCTAGTCTCTGTCAGAAGCTGGTTCCAGTGGAGAACTTATGCCGTGTGTTAAAACGGCTTTTACAATCAACTCAAATGCCCATAAAACAACAAAACAGCACATTTCATCCCTATAACTCAGACACATCTCATTGCTTTAGTATTTATTGTTTTCTGCTTTTTCCCTTCCACACTCTCCTTTCTCCCTCTAACTCTCAACCCCTCTCTCCATGTATATCTCAATTTTGACACCTCTTATCATGCCTTCTCTTCCCTATTCTCTTATATACATTCCCATGTCACCCCCTCCCAAACCCTCCTCTTTATGTATTGTAGGAATTAGAAGAGGAAACAGCCACTCTGTCCCTGACATGCTCAATATGATGCCACAGTCTTCCACTTATCAAGAAACAATCAAACTCTGTCCCCTCTGTCTCAGGCACAGGAGCTGGGTTTAGGATTCGCCAGTCAGTCAGCATCTCACTCGCTCTCCAGACATCGCCAAAATTATGACTTACAAAAATAGATTGAAAAAATATGGCCATGTTTAAAGATGTATATATTGCGCACACCTATAGGGTTAACGTGATAGAAAAACTACAGACTTACTTGGATTAAATGAGATTAGGTGAGGATGATGGGGGAAATAGTAATGTAGAAGGGGGCAGGCGAAATGGGATAGAATAAGAAGAAAGGGATGAGAAAAAATCAAGGAATGGAGAGAGGAGAGATGAGGAGAGAAGAGAAAAAAGAGAAATGGATGGGGTACAGAAGCGAGTGGCTGAGAGATGAAAGAAGGATGATGAGAGAAAAAGGGAGCGAGGATGAGGAGATAAGAGACTGATGGGGGACAAAAGAGGGATGAGTTGGAGAAGAGAGCACATGCACTGCACATGTGGAAACGTGCACAGAAACAACAACAAAACATATCATCTCTTTTATTTATTCCTTTTTAAACACTGAGGGCCTTGAAGGAAGGCAGATAACAGAGCATTATTCATCAAAATGATCTGACTCACAGACCATATCAATACCAGTAAGACTGAAAACACTGTCGCTAGGGTGATGCCAACACGGAGCGCCAACGCGTGGAACATCTCTCAACATCATCACTTTTGTCATGTCAAAGAATAATCAGGTGAATGGACCCAACCTGTCGATGTTTGGCTGAGGGCATTAGAAGAGGCAGGGGCATGGACGACTTCAACGGCCGTCTTGTACTTCGGGGAATCTAGTGTTAAGTAACGACGAACGATCAAACAACTCATTATTGGATCAACGCCATCGCACTTAAAAAGAGGAAAAATAAGAAGACCTATCGAACACACTTGATATATACGGGCACAAGGGGCTGCTATTTAATGAAATGCCTGAAAAAGTTGGAATGAAGACCGGAAGGCCTGATTAGCTCACACTGTTGTTGTCTTATCAGGCATTCAGCCACGGAGACACAGACATGCAGAACTGAAGGACACGGTCACTAAGTCTGTGTTACATGAAGGATGTCCGATCCAGTGCTCTATGCGTTAAGAATGACAGCTAAATAACATTTGTAATGGATATTGTCAGCATGACCTCCATAGGTAGAGCATGCTGCAGCATGTTAGGGAGATTCCCTCACGCTGAACGTGCTGTGAACTAAGCAAATACACAAGGCACTGTGCCTCTAAACATGAAATTCAGACCGGTCTCCGCCGGGCACCCTTGAGTATTGTGTTATTCTCTCACCGTGTCTTTCTCCGGGGATTTCTTGACAAAATTATCTCAGAGAATAAAACACTACAACTCCCTCAGTGCTTTTGGATTACCCAAGGCAACCTCTTTTCATGTACAGCGTCTTTCACGAAGCTACATCAGTCAGTTTGTATGGGAACGGTTACAACTCTGTTTATCCCAGTAGAAAAAACACTTCCAACAGAATGAAGCCCAGTCCAATTCAACATAAAGACATGAAGGAGTATGACAATTCCCCAGATGATACGATTGCAGAATGATTCGACTTTCTCCAAAGCCTGAAGAACTACGCCTGACCAGCATAAAATCACCATGGAGCACGGTTTCATGTGATGCACTAGGGGGCGGAGCAACACAGTGTGGATGAGGTTATACTCCTGGTTTCAATAGGATTATTGCTCTATTCATCGGTACATACGTGTGTGTACACAGGGATAACTGAATAAATGGGGATAAAATGCAGTTAAGTAAAAAATATATATAATAATAATTCCTGCTCTCATTTTGAAAAATTTGCAATATTTTCCTTAGGATCATTAGGTAAAAGTAAAAATAAAAATAAAGTAAAAATAGGTTGTTTCAACGTCAATCAGCAGTGGTGTCCTGGTTAGATGTATGCATGGTTCACTAGCCTGGTTGGGACCCTAAAAATCCCTGCGAAGACAGTAAAACAATGCCATTGAAATCTTGTGATGCCATTTTACAGGTCCCCGTGAAGGAAAAGGCTACTTTCAGTTTAGGATGAAAAGAACAGTTGGGGTTCAGGTAAGAACTAGTTAGAAAGTTAGTATTTGTTGTTAGGGATGTTAGGGACAGACACAATACAACATTACTTTTAGATTTAGGCATTACTGGCTAGGTTCATAGTTGTTCATTAAGGCCATGTTAAGTTTCAATATAACGAGTAGGTTATTGAAGGTAATGTAAGGTTTGTGCCTAGGTTTCATGGCTAAGGTTTGTGAATAAGGCACATGGCTTTCTGGATTTCAGGTCCCCACAAAGATGGGGACATATAAACAAACACGTTTATTGTTCTTGTGTGTATATGTGTGTGTGTTTCTATCAATATGTCTATCAGATTATGTAAATCAGCAAATGAGGTTCATCATCTGGTTCACCCTCCAGCATAAACAGCACATTTGGGTAAAGACTAGAGACCCGTTATTATAGACAGACATCCCAGTACACTCCCAGAGGATATAACCTTGAACCAGTCATTTTCTATATTAAACGGAAAACTGTTATCAAAGTGAATCTCTTCATCCGTGTTGTCATTGCGGTTGAGGAAATAGCTCCAATCTTTTCAAATAATGAGCTAATAGCTATTTTCGAGGATAATTCCTTCTACCGTGTCCTGCCATTACGGTTGAGGAAATAGCTAGCTGGATTGAACGTTATTGGAGTGTGGCAGTCTAATTTCCCAGACCTACCACAGGCGACATACATAATAGTTACAGTGGCTCTGCTAGACTCACAATTCAGCCGCGGTGGGCTAACATTGGCAACAATTTGTCCTGGTATATGTCCGGTCATGCCTGGTGTGTGCATGGCTCTAATTGCTTCTCTCTTACAACAACACAGTGTGCATACAGATCTACCTTTGATAGTAGATCTTCTGTCTGCAGGCGAATTCTAGTAAGATGGATACCATGTGTTAAGGACAACCGTCAATGTAGCACCAGCGCCACTGCCTAGGTTGTCGTCATTCCAAGGCACTTTGCTATGGAAAGAGACCTCCCTCTACAGGTTAGACGTGGTATTACTAACCCGCGCTCGGAAATTGATTACGTCAGCATCAGAGCCACCAGTCATAACTGCATCCCTTTTCGTGCATTCGGGCGGTTCATCTCAGGTTCATAACTGCATCCCTTTTCGTGCATTCGGGCGGTTCATCTCAGGTTCATTTGAACCTTCAGTTTCAATGTTTCATTTGAAACATTTGAGGTCGGTGTCGAAAATGTTTGCATTGTTTGAATGTTTAAAACCACACCACACAGCAGTGACATCTACTGATCAGAAATAAACACTTTGTGTTTGGTTTATATATGGACATCATCCGTTCCCAGTAATAATGTAGAAGGCGCCTCGGTACAATGGATAGATATGAGGTGCTATTTTAGAGTATGACAACATTGAGAATGAAAGTTTTGCCTCTAGTTTGCAACATGATGTGTGTATCCGTAGTAAAGTTAAGGGTTTGCAAGAAAAAGTCTCATTTATTTGAACAGCAATGGAAATTGTAGATTATATGGAGAGGATTGTTTTCAATAGGATGCGATATCTCTCAGAGGTGTCCTTCCTCAGTACTGCCACCTACTGAATCACCAAGGAAAACGTTTAATAGTAACTTTTGAACAATGAGAGCTGGAGGAACCTAACCTATTTTTCAAATGATCAGAATATCCTACGGTTAATATCTAAGAAGATTTTGCCTGCTCTTAGTGGTTTTAAGCTGGGACTTGTCCCAAGCACTTTGTGACAATGATAGTGTGAAAAGGGTCTATGACATTTTATTGAATTAACAACCAGGTAGACCGGTAGAGCTGCAGCTGAGCAGCCCTGTCCTCAGTCAAGTGCTGTTTAGGAAATCAGAGATTCTACTGCCTCCCTCTGGTAGAATGATGAAAGGTCACTCCACTTCATTCAATAGCATTGTACAGGATTCAGTATAATGAAATACCAAGACACTATTTTAAATTCATGCAGAAAAAAATGATATTGCTGACAGAGCAGTATTTATGGCAGTAAGTGTGTATTATCCAAGTTGCTGTGCGGTAGATAATCATAAAAAGCCTGTATCAAGAAATGCTTAGCTGAAGAGCAATATAAGCCAGAAACATTTCAAACCACACATAGCGTCAGTAAGTGATATTATTTTCACAGATGGAATCAACCGGAATCAGATTGGCGGTTATAGGACAGTCAGTTCAGCTCCAATCATAGAGGGGTCCATCCATTCCCTTTACAGGCCAGTTTGTACATCCTCGTCGTTATGGCGATCTATCCATTCTTATAGAAAAGTTTGTCCCTTTTTCATTCATTGGCCAGTTTGTTCCTTCTTCAGCGATAGGCCGGTCTACTCATCATTCAGTTAAATGCCAGTCTGTACCTTCTTCAGCGATAGGCCGGTCTACTCATCATTCAGTTAAATGCCAGTCTGTACCTTCTTCAGCGATAGGCCGGTCTACTCATCATTCAGTTAAATGCCAGTCTGTACCTTCTTCAGTGATAGGCCGGTCTACTCATCATTCAGTAAAATGCCAGTCTGTACCTTCTTCAGCGATAGGCCGGTCTACTCATCATTCAGTAAAATGCCAGTCTGTCCCTTCAGCGATAGGCCGGTCTACTCACCCCTCAGTAAAATGCCAGTCTATCCCTTCTTCATCAGTCATAGTGTAAAGCAGTAGACATGGCAGTAGAACAGATAAAGTACCTATGACGGCCACGTCATTTGTTTGATTTTAGATTGTCTCTTCTTCATCACCAGCAGTTCAGCACATCCAGCCCCAGCAGTGCTGGATGGAGCTCCAGGCCCACCAAATACCCCAGGCCTTCAGGTCCAGCTCCCTCGGGCCAGGCACTTCCACCGGGGTCAGGCCAGTCTGATGGCCCCCAGGAAAGTGGAGTCTCCATCCAGGGAAACCTTGGCTCTAGAGCGAGGAATCAGCAGCTCCACAGCATCCCCGACCTCCAGCTTCACTATACCTGGATACAGTTCACATGATGACATGACAAGCACATCAACCAACCCGCATGGAAATGCCCATGGATACACACACACACACACACACACACACACACACACACACACACACCGACAGACTGACCTCCTGTGTAACAAGTGTTATAGTGGTAAACAGGATCCATGTTCTGTATGCAGCGGAAGAGGGTGACATGCTGAGCTTCATCTCCCACCACGTTCCTCTTCCTCCTGATCACCACGTGGCCCATGGCAAAGGTTTTGTCCATGTAGTAAACCTTGCAGGGGAAAACAAGAGGGGAGGATGGAAGGAATAGGACAGAGGAACAGAAGGGGGCGGAGGGACAGATGTCCAAAGAGAGACCAAAAATCGGAAGATACGGAAGTGAGAGAAAGAAAAGCCCCATAGAGTAGTTAAAATGACTGTTTATTAGTCCTCCAGACAATAGAGGGGGCCAGAGGAAGTGCTTGTAAGCTGTCTTTCCTGGACAAGACTTGTGATCACCTGGCTGTAGACAAAGTAGTATCCTTCCTCTCTGACCAGGATGCTGTCACTCTCTGTGTCCAGGGCGGAGCCTCTCTTAAGCCCCACCAGCCATGGGATCCCTGTGTGATTTTCCGAGGCAAACTCTGCGCACAAAAATATACACCACGTCTGAGCACGGTTAACTAGAGAGCTGAACCATGGTATGTCTCTCCTCTGTTAAACTTGCCATCTGGATTATGAGTGATGTTATTGGTGTTTATCAGGTGGATCATAACCTCAGACTGAGAGAAATATAACACAAGTCAAAATTATTCAGAGAGAGAAAACTCAAAACTTCCTCAAACTCGTGTTATGGTTGGTAATTGGCACCTCAAGGAACGCTGATGAACTAAATAACCAAATAATAGATGGATCTTCCCAATGACTGATTGAACATCTTGCCAGAGGAAGGCCTCAATTCTGGTCAAGACATACATTTCAGTTGTGGTTTTCAGGTGATTCCAATGGCTGAAGCCGGACAGGATGAAAGGTGCCAGATCCCTTGTAATGCGTTCAGCCACTTAAACATTCCAGGAAAGGACTCAGTGCTGTTATTTTGTCAAGGACTAAGAACTATATTCAGAAAGCCCATAATCATAACAAAGATAAAAACTTATTGATTATGAATTAGTTTTTCTTTGAAGCATTTTACTACAATTAAAATATAGAATTCTGTCACATTTTAAGTGTTAAATCAAGTCGACAATTCATTTTTTTCATAGCCTTTCTTGCTGACCTTCACAAAGGCTTCCAAATATTCGTGAAAACATTGTAACTGGGAGAGTTGTGTAAGTGACTTTCTAGGTCAAGAATACCTTTCTGGAATGGTTCTCTGTCGCTATCCGCCTTCAGCTGCAGACAAGGCTGAGAGACTAAAGCAAGGAGAAAAAAGAAAGAGTTTAGCATTGATTTAATAATTAAATAAACACTTCCTGTCCAGCTCGAAAAAAGAGAGAAAAAGCAAGAGACTGATAATGGCAGAGAAGGCAAGATATGTGTGTGTGTGTGTGTGTGTGTGTGGGGGGGGGGGGGGGGTTATTACAAACACAAAACTTTGCTGCTGGCCAGAAGCAACTTATTTACTGGCTCTGAGTCAGTTGTGTGTGTTGCTCAACATCTCCATTTCACACATTAAGAGCTAAAAACAGCACAACACCAACAGTGACACCAACAGTCTGATAACTCGCCTGAACACATCAAGCAGGCACAAACAGTTCCACTGAGTAGAATTGGCAGTCTTGCCTGTGTGCTCAGGTCTCAGGGGGGGCATCGGGTCTGAGCCGCTTCTTCTAACTCGAGAGCTGCTGATCTGCTGCGGTGCCTGGGTAACGCAGAAGAAACATCCACTGTTTTGTTTGTTGTGTATTAATATACTCGGTGCCACCGACACATGAAGAAAGCTTGCCGGGATCTTGAGCTCGTCTGAATCACTTGGGAGGTGTGGTGATTACACGGCGTCCTGATACAAGATAGATAAACGCGAATTTGACGAAATCGGGGAGTGGTGAAAATGGGAAAAAAATTTCTTCACATGAATAAGAATAATTCAGTAGAAACATATATTCATACAAATATCTGTTAATTAGACCGTTTTGCTGAATACGTTTGATCTGATACACACAATCCTCTTTTTCCAAATCAAATTTAGATCAGGATCCAGAGTTAATGCCGAGATCCATCCGTTTTGGGGGTTTTGGAGATCACTGTATAATCGTTAGGGTTTGTTATGTGCCCCAGGCATAAGTGACATAAACGGTCGCTTAGGGCCCCCGTCCGCTCAGACAGCTAGTAAGCACCAGACCACTAGGGGTAAGGAGGCCCCCAAATAAAATGTTGCCTAGGGCCCCAAAAAGGCAAAGACAGGCACTGATTATAAGATTGTCAGGAGATTTCTCGGGACCTGAATTGAGCGTTTCAGTTTTTAAGTTTTAAAGGAAAAACATGGAACACTTCCAGGTTAGACAATTGTGGGGCCTTGTCATGTTTCATTTAAATATACAACTCTGGTTTGTCTGGATAGCAATGAAAATTGTCATTCAAGTCATACATTAAAAGTCTTACCATCTCAT
This sequence comes from Esox niger, assembly GCA_016801105.1. Lineage (NCBI taxonomy): Eukaryota > Metazoa > Chordata > Actinopteri > Esociformes > Esocidae > Esox > Esox niger. Next base: position 8,272 of record JACXGJ010007824.1, read on the forward strand.
TTTAGAAATAATTTCTCAAGGATCCTCAAAAATAAAAACACATGTGATTGCTTTGTATCGCTTTGCATTTAGTTGTTGTCAATATGCAGAGAACGTTTTGTGTGTAGGGAACATTCCTGGGATATTTTTTATCCATTATGAAACATTTTACATGTTCCGTGAATGTTCTAGCATGTTCCGGCTCTTGAACAAAAATGTACCTGTTTGAATGTAGTTTCCTAACCCGGCTCTACAGAGCGTAATTTGTGAATCAGGAGGTCCCGGAATACAATCCGTGCGCGAGAGCCGTGGATCCGGTTGGCAAATTGACGTGAATAAAGCTCATCGGTAGCGCAAATGGCGACAACAGAAAGCTGCAACTATTGCAGTCTTGTCAGGCAGTGCTCAGGCTACAAGGGGCTGCAGGAATTGACAACTTTATGACTGATTTCTTTTGCAAAATATTTACAATGCAAAGCGAACACAGTGATGGAAAAAGACAAGTCATGCGAAGCAGACCACATCTGTTAAAAGTGGGTGCCGGAACTGTTGCGGACAATTGTGTAAGAGAGTGAAAAATCAATAGCTGGGTACTGGTTTGATAATAAAGTACCGAGTCCATGTATTCAGACAGTAGAAAAATGCAAGTTGTGCTGATACAGAGCTAAACTAATCAAAGGAACCGGTCTAGGCTGATTGAGACCGATAGACGGGTTGCTCAAAGGACAGCTATTTGTAAGTTGTTGTCACATCTTGCGCGCACATAATGATTTTTCTTATCTGCGCCTCATAGACATTTCTATGATTACTCTCATCTTGCAAGTTTATTAAAACTGATAAGAGTATTTTCATCTATGTTTTACCTTTCTTAAAGAAGTTCTGCGAGGTGTACTTTAAATTTCTATCACAGAACAGTGGCGTAGGCAGAAATTGTTGTTTGGCTGAACATGAGTAAAAGTGGCTGGGCCCAAAAACTAAATGCAGCAAAATTCCCAGACCTATTTAGTATAAATGTGATTAAAAAAACGTGAAAAATCCCTTAACAAAAGACTGTTTTATTATACAGAGTCCATAGGGAGGGCAGCTCAACAGCTTACATTACGACCGCTGACAACACCGACTTTCCGAGTACGACCATGACCAAAGACACATGAAACAAATAATCGACGTGTACATATTACTTACAGGCCACATATAAAGTAGAAATCGCGAGAGAACGAGATTACAGAAACCAATAACAGTGCATTATAAAGGGCAGAAATTATACTGTAGGGATAATTGACATATCCGCCCCACAACCTAACCACATTTAATCAAAATATCGGATCCGATGTGACCAATTAGATTAGATGTACCTCCTACTGACATTTTCACGATTTCTGATTCGTTAGAAAACAATACAAACAACAAATACATTTTTTATTTATATTTTATTTTTTTAAAGCCAACCTGATGTGGTGGGCCAGTACTCGATCTGGCAGGGCACAGGCCCAGCCGTGGATTCGCCTCTGCAGAACAAACCGAGGGAAAAAAAGAGCTGCTGGATCCTGTTCCGGCAGGATCCGTCTCAAAGAAACACTGCTGCTCTACATTTACATATTTTAATAACAAGAAACACCACCCATGATGGTGTCATCACAGGGTGTAGTCAATGCCACCGCCACAACATCCACACCTCACCTCTCCTTGCCTGGTCTCCTGCTGCTCCTCTCTCCTACGCAGCACCTCTGACCTGAGCCCCTCCACCTCGGCCCTGAGGGACAACAGGTGATACAGGGACAGGGCTGAGAGAGACGAGGAGGTGACCGCGGCCAGGGTGAGCAGCTGCACGGGCCAGGACGGCCTTCGAGCCCCGGACACCTGCCCGGGCAGACGGCCGCCGCCGCCGGGACGTACGTGTGCAGATGTCATCGCAGGGGCCGCCTCCTCCGCAGTCACACAGGCTGCATGGCCCGCCCTCTGGAGAAGCTGGAGCTTCGATCTGTAGTGAACCCCCGGGAGTGTTCTGCCGACTAGTGTCTCCTGGTCTGTCTCAGAGTTCTCGTCCTCTTTGCTTTTCTCTGACTCTTATGTTTGTTTTCGGGAGCCTTCTCTCGGCTTCGGTCATGTGCCAGGGAGTGCAGTCTGAATCCTGTACTGTATATGGCTGACTAGAACAGCAGCCTGCATCTCCTCTTCTTCCGCTCGGTTAACCACACAAAGCACTTCCTGCTCTGACAATGGCCCAGTCAAACCGCCACTAACCACTCAGTAACCAGTGCCTGCTCTACACAGCCAACTCTGCTGTGTCCCAGCTTACTTATTCTGAACGGGCAACAGCATGGGTTCAGGACCAGACTGAGTTCACAGGTGATCCATAGACGGCCGACTTTGAAAACATCTTAATGTGACTCGTATGAGAAAAAGGAAGGACACATGACAACATAAACTTTGGACTGAATTGACAGCTGATGGATGGATGGCTAAGCACAAGAAGGAAGTGCAGAGACCAACCATGCCTTCTGTGTGTCAGCATAGCAAAGCAAAACTGTGCATTACAAAATACATTTCTTTGAATGTGGAACCAGACCTTTTCCAGATAAACAAAAAGCCCTAAACATCACACAGACAGATTAGCAGAACCTTGGGTTTATTCAGTTATTGCATGTGCCTGTACAGAGAATAAAACGTGAGATAATGTACTTAGAAAAGAAGAATGACTACAAAAAGGGAACACGTATAACATTAGAGTAATGAAATGACTACATGTCTGTAGTTTCCTAAACAGAATGGGTGCACAGTACAAGTTCAGTCCAAGGAACAGATCTCTTAACTACAATACCCTTCAGTTTAGAAAATAGTGAACATTCATCATCACCATGTGGACAGTAGTGCCGCTCTCAATACATTCTGAGAAGCATCAACAATGCAACAGCGGTACAAATGGCTCTTTTACAATGCCACTGCAAACATGAAGATTTAACAATTATTAGACCAAACATTCAGTTCAATAATGATAATATTTAAACGTTCGGCAGGACCCACGAGTCATTCAACAAAGTATTTGAAAAAAATATCCTGCATTTGGCAGGTGTTTGAAGGATTAAGAACTTCCAGCGTATTCCCTCCGGACATCGAAAGGGGAAAGAAACAGGGAATTTGGAGTTCCCAAAATTGTGCAACTCTAGTCTTTAGTCCCGCTGTCTGTGAGGGAATGTCAGGTCATTGTCTACAGATGGTGAAGTGAAACATATTGGGAAAGTGTCACAGCACCGCACACACTCCTCCACACAAACCTGGTTTCGGCAGCCAGGCGACGATTCCCAGCCTTTGACGTGCGTTTTCAGCCCACTCCCCGACCGAGTGGCCCTGTATTATATGGTTTACAAAACACTCATGCAGCAACAGAGAATCCGTAGAAACTGTCTTCATACCAACGAGCTGGTCAATGCATTAGGAGCATGCATCTCGATTAGCAACAAAACATCCATAGCGCAGGATAATGCTGGGGATCTTACACGTGCAGTATATTTCCATGTAAAGGGCACACGCGCACGCGCCTCATTCACGCACATTCGGTAAGTAGTTGCCCAGTAACTGTTTAGTATGTGTGCCATATCAAAGTTAAAACGGCTAAACATGGCCACGTCGCGGAGGTCGCCTTATCTTGCTTTGATGATAAGTTTAGAATCTTCAATCACCAACTGCTGATGCCGTTTGTGTCGCTGTTTTGGTGTCAGCACGGCTTTGATACTAACTAACCGGCACTGCAGTATCCTGCTTGAGAGCAGTCATACTCATTGGGGTACACTGCAGCTAAATGTTTTGCAATAGCAAAAAAAGTAATTCCTATTGGACCCGATCTGGTATTCATTCCGTTTCATCACGTTTACCTCCGTTTGGTGCCTAATGAACAGGACCCAGCAGGATTAGAGTTTCTGTTTGTCTAGCTCAGCTCCCACAGTCCCAGGAAGACATGCAGGAAAGGTTAATTAGCTCGTTAAAAGCGCTCCAAGCGAATAAAGCCATTTCTGCACAAAGAGCCATTGGATGAGATGAGCCTACTTGACAGAACAATTATTATGTTGACAAGAATATATTATCACAAATAATAATGCAATTTAGTAATACTTCAGACTCATTGTAACACAAGAACGTTACACTTACACTCGATCCAACCAAAGCACATTCTTTCCTAGCTCATAGAAAGCTAATATTGAGCTAGGTGTATTCAGGCCCTGGTATTGGGGCAAATGTCCTACGACCTTAACAGGGTGCAGGATTTAGAACATTGCATATCTAAAAATGTTGCTGTCATATACACCTCATGCCATAATGCAAACATAGGCTAGTGTCAGTCCTATGAAGTACATTTCTGCCTTCAACCACCTGAAGGCTCTAGTGTAGGACAGAAAAAAATGGCTGAACTACTGTATGCAAACAGTTGACAAACAGCTCCAGCCCCATCTGCCTGAACATTTATTGGATAAGAAAATTGATTATAGAACGGCCTCTGTCTGACAGGAATATAACCTGGCCATTAAGAACAAAAGTTGTGCACAAACGTTTTCAGGCCAGCATATGGTCTGTATCATAAATAATATCATCGACTGACAGGAACTGGAATTTCAGTAAAAACGAATGTGGATGTGATCCTTTAAGATCATTAATATACTAATTCAAATATAATTGAGCATATTGTGTCAAACACAGGGTCACCAGTCACTGGTAGAGCTTGGTAGTGAAACGTTAAAAGTGGAGCAAGTTTAGCATTACAAATCAAAGCTCTGTTGTTCTGGACGTCGACCCACTTGGCTGTTAGGTTTCTGAATCTACGTCATATCGCTGCCCCTACCTTTAAATCAAACACATTTTTTTATTGAATTACTGAAATGCTATCATGTTAGTCAAAAATGTCTTATTGATTTACTGAAATGCTATTACATTAGTCGAACATTTTTATTGATTTACAGAAATTCTATTATATTAGCCGGGCAAAAAACGTCATTGAATTACTCTGATTCAGGTCCACCTACTGGTAGAATTTTACAATAGATTTTCTTCTTGTTTTTAAGTGTTCTAAAATGGTGGAAATGTTTTGTCTGACCCACATGGATGTGTGTATGTGTGTGTGTGTGTGTGTTTGACGGAAAGGCCATTATAAGTGCATATTCACCCATGTATTCAAAGTTGAAACAGAAAGGTGAAATACCTGTAAGAAGGAATTTCCATCATCATCATCATCATCATCCTCCCCCCACCATAACCAACCTCTCCAGTTACAGCAAAACAAATATAGTAGAGCCCTAATAAAACTAAACACAGACACAGCCTAAAAATGTACATTCTCTTCCGTCTGACCACAAGCAGAACAAATAAACAACTGAACAGGTATAATCAAGGAAGCTGTTTACCCAGCCGAATTGCTTAGACACATCCAACCTTTTGAGATCTACATCAAGACCTTGGGCCAGCTCGCCTCCCTCCCCTCTAGACTATATGATGGTGACGCTGGCACTGGACTGGACGCTCTCCTCGCGAGCGTGGCTCTTCATCAGGTCCCTGACAAACTGCTCCAGGGCAGCGAAGTATCCCTGGCACTGCCACGTGTCGTTGTGCGTGCCCTCCGGGAAGATGGCCAGGCGTTTAGTCCGCGACGGCGACAGCTCATAGAGCTGCTTCATCATGACGGGCGGGATGAGTTGGTCTGACAGGCCTGACACAAACAGCGAGGGCATCCGGCACTGCGCCACCTGCCTGTAGGACAGGAACTGGTTCCGGTAGCACCAGAGGGGCAGCAGCCTCATGGGCAGGAAGGAAAACAGCGTGGCAGCCATGTGAGGGATACTGAGGAAGGTGTTCTCTACCACAATGGCCGCCACGCAGTGAGGGTTGGCAGAGGCCAGGCGCACCGCCACGGCGCCCCCTAGGGAGCGGCCGAACAGCAGCACCTTTGTCTTGTCCAGGTCGGGCCGGGTCATCACGTAGTCCAGGGTGGCCTGAGCGTCCAGGTAGAGGCCATCTTCGCTGGGCTCGCCCTCACTCTTCCCGTACCCCCGGTAGTCCACCAGCACCACGTTGGCCTTCAGGTTCACCAGCATCAGTAGTGCGTTGGGGACCCGGTGCCCAATATTGCCTGCATTGCCGTGGAAATAAAGGATGGTGGGCGGGGCCACGGAGGACGCTGGGTTGGACGCGTTGCCCGAGGCAACCCCGGGGTTGCCGAGGTTGTCCCCGCCGGTGTAGCGGAGCAGGATGAGGTTGAGGCGCACGCTGTCCTTGGTGCGGATGTAGACGTTCTCATGCGGTATGCCCGTTGGCATGGGCACGTAGAGCCGGGAGGACGACGGCTGGTCGGGGAAGTAGAGCAGCACGTCCTGGAACTTGTAAAGGATGGCGGCCACCGAGGCCAGGATGAGAGCCAGAAGGAAGACGCCTCCGTAGAGATGGAAGGTAAGGATGAGAGCCAGGAGGGAGACGCGACAGGCAGCCCAGGACCAGGACGCCAAGGCCAGGGCACAGCGCTCCACCGAGCCCCACAGCCTCCACGGCTTCTCCATGGCACAGAGGAGACACACAGGATCAGACCACCGCCAAGCACAGTCTGTGCAGAGGCAGAGGAAATGAGAGACAATGTTGGAGGGAGACAAGGAGAGAGGTATAGAGAGACAAAGAGGGAAGTGGATTGGGGAGAAGACGGAAGAGATTGAAAGTCGTGACTCCTAGACACCGCAAGAAATTCTTCATCTCCTTTTACAATTCACAGCTCTGCCAGTCTACCACAGGGGGTAGCAGGGCCGTTAAATAAATAATTTACACCTCAGAGATGAGATGGACAGCGGTGTGTGTACAAACACACACTCCATGGCATAGTCACTATCATTCAACCGATGTGCTGCCTGGCCTTAATGTTAAAGTAAGCGTGCCTTTCTCACAGCTCCAGTTTCAATGGTAGTTAACTGCAGAATTAGGCTCAGAGCTTTTTGTCTTCGAGTCATTGGACTGTACAAGAGCAGAGTACTTCCCACCCATCATTCCACTGTTTGGCCTTAATCTGCTCTGCTCGTAAACGGATTAGTACAAAACACGCCTCAGTTATACAATACATGGGTGCTACTATGAATAAGCAAGGCTGTAACATGGTTGGCAAATATGAAACCGTCAATACAAAATATGGCATTATTGTTTTTTGTGAATACGGTTAACAGTCGTCGGAAACAGAATGCATTTGCTTATAATTTCCTACATGGTATAACGGAGTTGGAAAAACTAAAATGAAGCACGGTATGCGAAACCTACAAAATTGGTCAAATAAACGTTTTATCATCATTGGCAAGCTGTCAACATAAAAACGTGCTTGCCTTGCGTACTGACACGACAGATACCAACTTGGTAGTTATTTGCTACAATGAACAGCACCCTAACTTATAAGAAACGGTTCGCTCCGTACAGTAGTCTAAAGTATGCGTCTTACGCGCATAGAAAAACACATGCTAGCTACAGTAACGTTTCTACAAGTTGGTAAATCCTGAAATATGGAGAGAAAAAAAAACTGCTGGGAGATCCTCTCTGTGTGAACATCAATTTGCAAGTCACAGAGAAAATTGCCAGTTAGCTAACCCACGTAATTCGCCACCTTGTCATCGGCTAGCAGGTCAATGTAGTTAGCTACATTGCGGAGTTAAGCTAGATTTTTTTTTACAACACCTTGGCAAGCAAAGCCAACTAGCTAGCTATAGATTTACCTCTCTCTCATCATTTACCGATTAAACTGCATGCGGCACTGTTAACACTGTCACTGCCTCAAACGATATTCATATATTGCTGGCTAAGCAGCTGCAACGAAACAACCGGCGGACAAGCTAATATCAGTCAGCTACATAGCTACTTCCTTCGTGTATTTTTTTCCGTGTAACTTTGAAAAAGTCCGTGTAGAACGTGTAAAAGAAAAAGGTTCCACATTCACTTTAACAACAACAAATAACTGATGTTCTGCTGTATTCCACTAGATGGTGAAGCGTGAATGTCTTCTTACGGCCTTTCCATTCAATAGTGCAAAACTGGAGCATTCCAAATTAATTACCCATGCTCCATTGCAACATGCATATTACTACTACTACCTGTACTACCACTACTACTAAAACTACTATTTCTACTACAACAAATACTTATTCTATTACTATGACTACTAATAAGAATGATAATAACGCTAGCATATACTGCATACAAATGCTAATCTCCTTCCTATTATCCAAAGTTTAAGTGATCACCTTTGAGCATTTATGTTTTTATTTTATGTGTATAGCAATACAGCCTGTTGTGCCATCCCCTGCTAGGTCGATACACAATTAAATTAGTGACTGATAGAGAAAAGGCAGAATCATAGGACAGGAAAAACAATTATTGTTCAAGCAGCCTCAGGGCAAGACAAATAAACAGTGCTTTGTTTGTTCAGGATTTTATTTTGCCAAAGACAGCAGGAGCTACTCATGGATTTTCAGGGTTTTTTAAAGAGACTGTGCCAACTGTAAAAGCTTGTCAGAATATATCAAGATAAAACTGCATTAATCATGACCACTCTATTTCCCCTACACAATTTATTTTTATATCACAAAAAATGATATGGGAGGTTGTGTGTGTGTGTGTGTGTGTGCGTGTGTGTGTGCGTGTGTGTGTGTGTGTGTTCGTGTTTTAGGTCTAACTATACTCATGTGGACATTTGATATAGTAAAACCAGAAAAAAAATTCTAAATTATTTGTGAGTTTAGAAGCATCCTTAATTAAAAAGTATTTTATTAATGGATTGCACATTATGTCGACAATGTTCTTTGACCATTTGTTTAATGACTAATGTCCAACTTGATTGCATTGTTCAATTGACATCTAAAAAAGAGTCCTGAAAGCACTTAGACACATGTATTAAAGTCTATATTATTTCATGTTTAGAAATGATAAGTTTTGGTCAGGGGTCACATACGTGCCAGGAGTGGACTAATTGGCTAACGTGTCCCTTTGCCTGTAAAAGTCTGAATTATCTCCACTTTCTGTCCACAAAAACATTGGGCATTATTTGTATAGGGACACACCATCTCTATTGTCCACAAACCTACAAATCTCATTAAGGAATCATTGGAAATCACAAATACAGATGATGTCATGTCTGGCTGTGACCTAGACCGCAAGCAAAGGTGGCTAGCTGCTATACACACGGATGAATGGACAACAACAAAGCACTCTCAGCTGTGTTAATTCAAGTCATGTCACAGTTAACTACCTATCTAGCGCTGCCTTCTGTTTTATGTTGCACATAGACAACTGGAGTCAGTTCTTATTGTTCAAGATGAGCAACTCAGTGTGAATTAAGATCCTGAGGTAAAGGTAACTAAAGCTTTACACTGCCAGCATCCTCAATAAGGGTCAAAGCTACATATACACTGCACAAATTAAGGCACAAAATTATCACAGTATAACTCCAAGTGAATTAAATCAATTTGTCCAGTTAGGAAACATAGGCGATTGTGGATCAGTGTTTTCTGTTTTGATGCAAATGAGAGTGACAACAGGTGCACTGTAGAGGCAACTGCAAAACAACCCCCAAAAAGGGAATGGTTTTGCAGGTGGTGGCCACCATCAATTGCTCTCTCCTTATCCTTCCTGACAGATTTTTCTATAGTTTTGTCTTTTACTAGTGTCCTTGTCGCCACTGGCAGCATTAGGCGGTACCTGAAATCATTGATGCCATCGACTGGCCCTCACGTTCTCCAGACCTGAATCTAATTGAGAACCTCTGGGTCGTTATGTACAGTGGGGCAAAAAAGTATTTAGTCAGCCACCAATTGTGCAAGTTCTCCCCCTTAAAAAGATGAGAGAGGCCTGTTATTTTCATCATATGTACACTTCAACTATGAAAGACGAAATGAGAAGAAAAAATCCAGAGAATCACATTTTGATTATTTTACTGAGGAATTTACCAATATACCAATACATTCACCAATAAATTCATTAAAAATCCTACAATGTGATTCTCTGGATTTTTTCTTCTCATTTTGTCTCTCAGAGTTGAAGAGTGCATACAGGCATGTGGAGGCCAGGCACACTACTGAGTCACATTATGAGTTGACGTGATGAAATCCATGCAAGTTGAAACAGCCTGTGATTTCAATGGTTTACTTTGCTTTTTGGTGTGAGTTTGAATCCAGCCCTCAATTGGTTGGTGATTTTGGTTTGCATTGACCGTTGCAATGTCATTTTGTTCTCATAGAATTACACAATGTGCAGTAAAGATTTTGATCTATAATATATTTCATTAATTGAGACCTGATGTGTGATTTAAGTTTTCCCTTATTTGTGCAGTGTATATTGCTAATAGCTAAATATGCATTCTTATTTTTGCTTGCTATGACTGAGAACACATTCTTATTTTTCACAACATCCAGGAAGCAATTTGCATTAACTGTCTTGTTCAATGTCAACTTGAGAATCTTTATTCAACTTGTCTTGTTCAAGGACACCTTGAGAATCCTTTGTCACCTTGCCAGCTCGGGAATTCAATCCAACACACTGTAAAGCCACTAGGCTACTATGCCGTCCTATGAGTAGGCAACACTTCTTCTATTTTTAGTCAACCTACCTGCTAGACCAGAACCAGATTTCCCTAAAGCATCTTAAACAATGGCAAATAGTGTGTCATCCCAATGATATGTGATATATATGTGAATCTCAATCTTGTTGTATTCTGGCTGTGAAAAGCTTTTACTGTTACCGTGAAAGTAAAGTTGTAATTGAAAACACTTGTTATTTGCTCTCTACAAAGAACATCTCTAAACATCGGCAGGGCTTTATCTCTTTCTGTGAACATTAATAACTTCACAGCAAAGTTGACAATGTTTTGCAGTTGATGCAGACAAGGTACGTATACACATTATTTAATTAAATTAGCATAAAGGCTACAGTATCGGCTACATAGTCCAGACCTATGCTATATCAGAACTTACTGAGTTCCATTGTGCCAAATCTATGTATATATAGAATTGGCACAATGGAAAGGATGCATTCAGTGTCATTTTTGCGAATTACACTTGGTTGGAAATCTTTGGGTGACTTGCAGTTACAAAACTGTTCTCTCATTCTAAGTGGTTGTATAATATTGTGCACAGACTAACATGAATACTGGAAAAATATATCGAAAATAACCATTGATAAACTACTAGCTCTGTTCGTCACTCTGTAAATAGAGTTACAAACAGGGAAAGTAACATTTAACCAGGGCTAGTGGAAATTCTGGCCTACAAGCCAATTTGGCTAGTGACAAAAATCCTTAAGATCCACCCCTATATATATATATATATATATATATATATATATATATATATATCATGATATTATGATATTTAAGATTGTTAAGATTGTGCTAAGTCTTGATATAGTATTTTTCATTATTAGTGGGTGGTATTAGAATAGCTAGCCACTTACATTTTTGTAACCATATGAGAAATATGTAGGTGCTGATCCATCATCAGTATTGTGGAATATTCCTATTGTTATGGTAAGACCGAAATTGAAAAAGCCTCACTGCCTTTCTTTCAATCCTGTTAGTATTGACACATGGCCTAGTCACGTGCTTACCAAAGATTCTCTGTCTGGGGTTTGGGGAAATGTACAGTACATTTGTGGCCTGTGCACGATAAATACATTGTTCAAAGACCTGTAATAAGCCTGAGTTCCATCACTAAACCTGGCCCCTAGGGGAGACCAACACTGTCCATTCAAATCAAACCTAACTGGGCATTAATAATTGTATGGTTTTATAAATTGTTATATGCTCAGCACCTATTGCGTGTCAACTTTGTGTATATCTTGTCCCGACATGTTATCAAATGCTAGTAGCACCATTAAATCAGGTCCAAGATTCTGATTTAGATTCAGATTGTTTCTAGATCTTTAAAACAAAAAACACACAACACTTAGCATGTACACAACCCTTTTCCAACAACAAAAATCCACATACAAGTGCTTTGTTTTTTTACATCCAGCCTGCTGTCTTCCCGATTTCCTTTGTTTTATCGAGAAACTCTTCCGAAGATATTGTGCTGGTAGACAGATCTTCACCGTGAGGGAGACTGTGGGTTTTGCAAATCCCCAGCTAAAGATACCTGCCTTCACTAAAGGGAATACACAACTGCATCCTGCTGAAATTGAATCCACCAGGGGTCTTTCTGCTGGAAGAATGCATGTGGAGAGAGTGATAGGACTTGTGAGGAACAAGTACCCAATCCTCCAAGGAACAGTCCCAATTACCCTTTGTCAGGCAGCCCTGGGAGACATCTGTCCTCTGGAAAAGATTCTTCAGGTGTGTTGGTTTCTTTCCAACATGTCCTTCAGCCCAGCCCTAAGACTGAACCTCATACAGTTTGTTTAAACACTTGTCATGGAATTACTGTTGAACTTACACAGATTTTGTATATTATGTTTCTAACTATTCACCTGAAAACGGAATAATTATCCGTTTCTTAATATAAGCAGATTTTTGTGACATGACTCTAGGACAGTATTCTGTTTCTTGTAATTTTAGTGTAATTTCAGCAGACACTATTACCTAATGTAATTCACACATTTCAGTCAACCATTTATATCACACAGGGTTAATTTCAATGTCAATAAAACAGGCTTTAATGATAAAAAATAATACATACTCTCTTACCTGTAGGCGAAGTGAGCCAACATGATGAGTTCCATTACCCTCTGGTAAGTAGTCTCTCAGAAACACAGTCACATTGAATGTGCTCTCCATTCCAGACCTCAGTTTCACGGTATTATGCCTCTGCCAGTTGCATTTTGGCTGAAATGTGGCCCTCGTGGGTATTTATGCTGGACTGTCATTGTTCACACCCATGTAGAATGATGGATACATGCACCCTTTAGCCACTGAGCTGTGCCTGAAAGGGCACTTAAAATACCAAGGACTCTTTGACCACGTTGTTCACAAGAAGTTGCACCAAGCCTCAAAAAACTCTTTATTCAGAATGAGCGCCTGAGGCTCATTTTAAATATAATTTCAAGTATTCATTAAAAAAAAAAATGATAGAAAGCTTTTGTTTTATACAGCATCATACTACAAGGAATTAGTGTTAGTATTTTGTCTGCTGTAGGAGTCAACCTAGCAAACTTTTAGGTAGTGTTTTATAACATTCTCTGACCACTAGTCTACCTGTCTCTCCTGAAGTAAATCCTTTCCTAAGCTTGGGAGGCAGATCTAGCTACCGCTTGTTAGAAGTTCCTTATCTAAAGAGCAAAGAAACTGCCTGATGTCACAAGGCTAATTTGACTCTAATATGCTAATGACTTTTGTTCAGCTGGGTTAAGGACCTGGGCTCTAGACCAATCCTATCTGGTCCATCTTCAAATTAGCTCCCACAGGCCCACACAATCAGACTGAGCTTTTTCAAGGGGCAATAGAGGCTCAGGGAGATACATTATTAAAAACATGTTTGGAGTTTTATTTGGAAAAAAAAACTCGACACACACCCTCAATAATTAGTGCTGATCTAATCTAAAAAGACTGTATTGGGACTCTGGCTTTGGAATGCAGTTCAAGCCTTTACCACCAGGTGGCAATAATTAAATATTTGTACCTCCCATTGCTTATCAATATGGCAATTCCACTGTCTGTCTGTAAATTCAATATTCCATGTTTCCTCACATATTGTTTATTATTTGTTATTCATTCTACCTGGTTACCTCTCTGGAGATCTGACAAATGGACATGGTAACGTGTCCGTGCCATTAGTGGTGTAGATTCTCATCCCCCAAACACAGACACTGTCACTTGGGTCAAGACACAATACATGAGTGTATGTTTTTGGAGACAGTATAGTTACTTTTTATATTTTATAGTAGTATTATACTACTCTATTTTATACAGAATCTACTAAACTGCTCTTACACCGTTTCATTCACATGCTCCTGTTGAGGAAGGACCAGTCGCCCCAGGCAGATGGAGGACATGGAGGGAAGCGATGAACCAAGCTTTCTTTCTTCCAGTAGTGAAGCGTCAGATTTCCTGGTGCCGTAACTTGTTACCTCCGCACTTGGCTGACCCCCCTGAGAGTGCGTGCCTGCCCACTTTTCAGATCATCAGCTGCCAAGGCAACATGCTCTGTGCCATTAGTGTAGCTCCGTCCCCTTGTACAACAAGCCTGGGATGTGTTTGGGTCGCCCAAAAAACACTGCACACAAAAAAGTGCTGTATAATGGGTTCTCAAATAATCGTACTGTATGTTTCAAATACATGAGGAACTGTACACAATCTACAGCAAGCTAGCACCTTTGGCTAACCTTGTGTGTGTGAAGTGTCGTCTTTCTCTTCGTGTAAACTGTATCTGTGGATAATGAACATAACCAGCACCAAAATGCCTGAAGGCTTTTTGTGCTTTTCCATGCTCTCGCCAGTGTCTGGTGAATGGTTGTATATCAAAATGGAAATGGAAAACTAGATTTCCCCCCCCCTGCCACTTTCATTTGTTAACATCTGTGGTACTGGGGGGCCGTGCCAATGCCACTGCCTCACCTGTGACAGGCGAAAAAAGCTTCAACACAGAACTGGAAAATTTGGTACAACTTGCTAAAAAACGAAATATCCCTTTAAATCTTAGGGAGAAAATGTGTTTGTTCTCCACCATTATTTAAGGTTACTTTTAGTCATTTTGCAAATCATCCACCACTGGTAGCCAATGCTTGCACTTTATGACACACGTTCTGGTGATGGGTGTGGTTGGAAATGTGATGGCTATAATGCACTTCAGATTTACAATGCACTGATCATATAAGGTCAGTGGGCTCTAGCTGATACAGATTCAGACAACAACTTTACCAAGATGTTGCTGAGGATAGGTCCTGCTGTATTTATTGTTACCCACTTCTCTACAGGCTGATCATGCTGGAAAGACAGAGTCTGACCAACCAGCAGGCCAATGAAAACAGTCAGCACAATAGACAGAAAGGCAGACCAGCAGGCAGAATGGCAGATGCTAAGAAGGACAGGCATCCAGGCAGACCGGAAGAAAGGCAGTCAGCCAGGCATCTATGATGTGTAGAGCCTGAGACACAGCTGTTCCGCTCCTCTGTCCTTCAACCTGATTTCCCTGATTAACTGATTTGCAAAAGCTAATCTCACAACATCTTTGAGAAGAGTCCAGGCTTTCTAGGAATCCTGTCAGACAAATTGAATAGAATTTGAGCAGGAGCGAGAGAGACTGCGTAAATGAATAAAACAGGCAAGTCAAATATGTGCATCAAAGTAGATGTTCAATAGCAAGTGACACTGTTGATACCGAGTTAGATAGAAGTCAGTCACAGAGACAGGCTCTTCTCCCCTGACAATGAGATTTTCTTCTGTTGTTCAACCCCACTGGGCCACAGCTGTTGCTAGGAGGCAGTGTCAGCAGAGGTCAGGAGCTGTCACTACCGTATGACGCTAGCGGGTGAAAGGTCAGGGTATACAGCAACATTGAACTACTGGAAACGGTGTGGTTTTGTATGCATGTTCACATAAGCCGATAGGAATTATTATAACTGGTCGTAAGACAATTCCATGACTTGACTGTTTACCTACATGGTATGGTGGGAAGAGCTTAGGTGTTTCTGCTGAATTCACAAGAAGACTGAATCTGGATCCAAGCATATCTCTCTTCTAAAAATGGAATCACAATTAAAGTGTAAGCTATAAAGATGCACTGAAGACAGCCCCTGGTGTAAGGCAAAGTAACTGATGCAAACAAGCTTAAATGTTCCCAAACATAAACGCACGCATGCACACACACGCTCACCCATGCACACATATGCACGGACAGGGACAAGTCTGACAGACGCTCTCTGTTATCTGGAGACTGACACTTATCCTGATGGACTCTGTTTCTATGAGAATGACAGCTGGCAAGTTAACTTTCCGTGCCTACGACTCAATTATGTCATACATTCCAGTCAAAACAGCTATTATATACGTGTATATGGACACACACGCACACACACACACACACACACACACCTCCGGACATTCCGCAATCCCTGGGCCGAATGACTATAGACGTGGCAGCAGTCTAAACAGCCGTCGGCCCATGTGCTCAATAACACAGAGTTAATATAGCACAGAGGCAGTGTCGCGGGCTGGCTGGGGACATGAAAGCATCGCGGCTGGAGACACGCTTGTCATTCACCTCACGTCACTCTGAGTACACCCCCACGGCTTCAGAGCAGAGCTCGGACAGTGCTGTAAGGATGCCGTGAACCAGGTAGAATGGCCGTCTCTTGGACGGTGTGACTGAAATAAAGACACCACGTGTCACCACGCTCTCTCTTTGTTTCTGATGATGGGATACGTTTAGTGTCTTCTCTCTCCGTCTCATTGAAGTGTCACATCCATTGTCATTCAATGTAATGGTCTTTTTTTGTGTGGTGAATGTACAGTGCCTTGTTATTGTTGAATGTGTGGTCGGTCTTTCTCCTCTGATACTGTCCCGTCTGTCGTGACAGACATACAGGATCCTTTAAACATTTGTAGGATGGTGTCATTGGTCTGAGACGTCCCCGCTCAAGTTGACAGATCTGGTGTCCATGGCTACAGTACAGTTGATTAGTGGTCACCTTGGAGACAAGCATGGCAGTGAGTCAGAGAGTACAGCTACATAGCAACAACTCATTTAAAACTTATCTTCCACCACTACCCACACAAGCCTGAGGCCCCATTTTGTGTTTGTGTGTACATACAGTACATGTGTGCATGGTGTGTGTGTTAACATGGGTGTGTGTGTGCATACATGCATTGATTTGTTTTGTTCTAACACGTGTGCGCATACCAAGAGCGCATGTCCCCCTGCATGTGTGTGTGTCTCTCTGTCTGTCTGTGTGTGCGTGCACATTTCGCGCACGGGCTAATGCACACATGCACGCCTGTGTGTGAGACAGCCTGCGGAGGAGGACATGGAACTCACCTGACAGGTCGAGAGGCCAGAATAGTGAAGCGCTTTCTCAATTTTGGCCCCAACAGCCCGGATCCATAATCAACAGGCCAACAGGCTGCCGCTACTCTGATGTCTCAGTTCTCCCTGTCAGCCACTGAGGGCTGAAGACGGAGAGTCTGGCCGACGTACAGCGAAGGCCTAATCACCCAGGAGTAATAGCTGGTCATCGGCAGGGCTGGGGGTGGGCTCTCCCGGCCACCCTACAGTACGCTCGGCTTGTCAGGAATAAATTGGCTGGATATTTCTGCACGTCTCAGGCAGCAATTAGAGGGCATCCCGCCGTGAGAAGACAGACATTAACTAATAACGGCCACATTTCCCTTGCAAATGAGCCTCCCAGCATCCTGGTCTCACTCTCTACCCACCCCCCCACCCCACAAGCCACACCACATCAGCCCCCCACCCCAGCAGATTGCTGTGTATCACTGCTTTAATCCGAGGATGGCGGACGAGGGACGGGCGACCGGAGAAATAAACACAGCGTCCAAGTCGCAGTGGACTGGTCTGTGTACATGCCGTGTCATCCGTCCTCATCCTTTGTTGTCGTCCGTCCTCACCCTCTGTGTCTGTTTGCAGAGCTCTGACCAGACAGTTGGGACTTGCTCCAACTGGACCTGATTATAACAATGGAGATAGTTTAATGGCAACTGCCCGCTGATGAAAATGCATCACCACAGATGATATGGAATTCCGGACAGTTCCGGACGGCTTTTTTTCCGCCTCTGAACGTCCTCAACGTCGCAGACTTTGAACAATAGAGCCTCCAAATTGACCCGCTCTGCTAGATGCAGCGGATTTGTTTGCCTTCTCCGGAATCATTCTTTACAGCCCTGACCCGGTCGCTGTCATTAACTTCATTATCGCACTCGCTGTGTTTTCTTCACTCCCACAAACTCCTCTGAATGGGCCTTGGAGGAGACCTTGTTACACGTTGACATTTTGAGCAACGGTGTCTCCGTCACGCCAGAGTTCAGGATGTTCCCAGCGCTGGTTAGACTATCCTCCGTTAGAGAAAAGTCCTAGTGTTACCTGACTGTGGCGTTGTGCTACACTGCCTTTTGAATGGCTCCTTTGGTGTGCTAAGGCCAGAGTTAATTACCATGCGGACTAAAGACTCAGAATTCTATACACGCTGCACAGGAGAGTGTTTGGGAGACACTGTACTTGTGAATGGAAAACTCACTCAATTTGGGGAAGGCACAAGCTGTACTTGCGAAGGGCACACATTCATTTTGTAAAGGGCACACTCGCTAACTTTATTAAAGACATGCGCTTTTTCGCAGTCCATATGGTTTGTCAAAAATCCATTCTGATTTTAACATATACTGTACTGCGATGGGGCGCTGGGGGCGGTGGGGGTCGCATTTTGAATGAAGGTCCAGACTAATCCTTCGGTCATGGGATGAGGTTCAATCCCGGCCTTACGCCAAGGCTGTGTTGGCCCTTCTGCTGGAGCAGCCTGCTGCCTGTCAAGCAGTGGGTGTTGAGCTGGCTCGCTATTGCCTGAACGTCGACCCAGTGGGTGTGGAGCCGGGCCAACATGCGAGCGCAACCCACAGTGAGACCGTTGCCTGTCAGAAAGTATGGGGGAGAGACGATGAACACGGTTAATACACAGTGAGGGTTGTCGGTTAAGCATTTCAATTCAGGCCAGTGGATTTATGTGTGGCTAATGCATGCAGTTAGGCCTGGACCATATAAGGACTTCCTTGCTGAGGGATGCATTCTGATTGGTGGGTTTAAACCCGTGCATGGAGTTCTTTCTAACGGGTCATTTAGCAACATGAATGCCTGTGTCTATTCTGCCCAAGAATCAAGCCTTTTGCCCAACACCCTATGCATTTGTGGAGTTCTGAGTGGGTTTGGTTGGTGTAAGCAATCTGGTAGTTGACTTCCTGCCTGTTGGGCCCTGTCACTGCCCCCCCCGTCTCAGCCCTAAGGTTTTACGCTGTTTAAAATTATTGTGCTGAGGGAGTAGGGTCAGTTTTTCTCTGTGGTAAATCCTTGTAAATCTAAGGAATGAGCTTTCTAAATTCTCCTTGTCTCCTGCTCCGTTTAAACTTAGGAGGTCTGTCCAAAAACTGTCCAATTTGTGACAACTTCTGATGTAAAAAAGGGCTTTATAAATAAATGTGATTGACTGATTTGTAATAGGTCCGCCTTTCCCTTGGAAAAGCTGTGTGTTAGATTCACCATATCACTCATGCCAATCAAATCCACTCTGATCTCCACATAGGCTTCGGGTGTAGTAGGGCTTAGGGGTCAATTTGGAATTGGACTGGGGTTCTGGTCACACTCCTATACAGAAGACAAGCCAGTATACCAAAGTTCCTGCTGTGGAGAAGAAGTTTCATCTGACCTAATTTGAAACTATGCTTACTGAGTTCGTACTTGCGTTATGTAGAGCATATTAGTGGAATAGTCCAAAACAGTGCATACACTCTTATATACATATGGTGGGACCAGTAAATGTTCTTCCAATTAAAAATTCAGGGAGACTGTATATGTTCTTTCAAGAACCTCTTCAAAAGGTTCTTCAAACAATTACATTTAAGAATGACTCTTTTTAAATACATTTGGGGTTTTTTGTTTCCAAAAGGAGTTCCTTCCAGATCCTATCTGTGCCTCCACTGAATCTGGCTAGCATTTTATTTTTAAGTTGTATTATGCTGCCAGCTTAAGGGCAGATCAGTCACGATATTGAGTCCTTTTGTGAAGGTCACTCAGACCAATAATAAGTAATGGTTTGAGTTGTTTGTTTGTTTGTGTTTTTTCTGCTTTGCTTCACACAGACACTGGTCTCCAGCAGTAATGGACAGGCCAGTCCAGAAAAGGTTACCAAGACATCCTGTGGAGAAAATATGTATCATTACTCATCACTGCATGTGTGTGGCGTGTTGGTGTGCACTTCTTTGTGTCTAAACACGTGGGTGGGGGTTACTCCACAATCTGTGACATGCAAACTGTTGTCTGACATTATACACATTTTGTGTTGTTGTGTACAATGTGTGTTTCCCTGTGTGTTTCTGTTGACGTAGGTGTTCCTGTATTACATTAAGAAACCTTAAGAATTCCTTGGCAAACTTATGGCAACATTGGTAAAGTGAGGACATTTTGCTGACCTCATCCCCATTTGGGTTATGTTATTAAGTTAGGGGATAGGATTAGGTTTGAGTTATAGTGGGTGTTTTTGGTTAACGTTAGGAGCTAAAATACATTATCAGTATTTAGGACCCTAATCTGCATTTTTCGTATAAATGCTGTGTTATACAAGAGTAAAGACACTTTTTTAATATCAACAGGTTTGGGGAACTTACCTTATCCTACTGCAAATCATTCTGGAGAGTGAAGTTCACTGGATTTGGACCCTTTTAAGATTAATTCCAAACAGTCTATTAATCTATGTAACAAATTAATTTAATATATAAAGAGAGTATTACAATTACTATACCAGTTTCAAAGGTAAAAGTTCTCTGGAGATTGAAGATGTAAGCAGGAGTGAGAGAAATGTAAGAGGGCTTCCCCAAACCATGCTCTGGTTGATATCCCAAAACTTAAGGTGTAGGGGTTGGTTTACTAACATGAAGATACCAAGACTAGTCCTGCAGAATAGATCCCGGAATCATCTAGGGACAGATTCCAATCTATGCCCTAGAGATAAACATTTATAACATAAACATTCTGATAAAAGAACATAACCACACACACAGAGTATAGGCTAGGAAAGGACAATTGAGGACATCATGAATGGCTATAACTAAATACAGAAGAATAATTGAATATGTAAATAAAGATAGAATTGACATTTTTCAAGAGTCAGGGTAAAAGATAAATTAATTCACT
>JACXGJ010007825.1:0-28846 GCA_016801105.1 Esox niger
GCGTTAGATACATGTATGAAAATGACAAGGACACAGTATACACTTGCTTGGAATATTATTCTAAGCTGAAAAAGTGTGTGCGATTTAAGACAAGATATTCTTTAAAAAGTCTGGCATGTGCTATTTAAAAGCTGTGTTCTGTCCATACTATTTATGATGGCTGTATGTGGCCAGGAACGTCTATAGTAATTGCTTAATATTTCGTTTTAGTTATTCAGTATTTTAACAAATTCCAATTTTACAGCAACAACCCAGGGGTAAAAAATTAGACTCAAAGAAATGGTGTATCAGTATGGGTTTACAAAACGTGTGTAGGCCTACACAAAAGTACAATTTCTATACGTTTCGGGATTTTTACAACACATAAAACGTATGCACAAAGAGCAGTTATGCCCCTGAAAATCAGCATTCACTATGCATGCATGAAGAAAGTGACTTTTGAGTTGAAATCTTGCAGGATACCTATTTCCAGTTTACATTATTTACTGTTGTTCACACTGCTTCTGCTCGTTATTTTAGCGTTCATCCCGGAAAGTTCAGGTTACGATTTTTGGAAGGATGAGATTAAAGTACCAAAACTCAAGTTCGTGATACTGTATTATGGAACTGTACAACTAGATTCGTACAAGCAAAAAATATAAGTACCTCATCGTAACAGTATGTTCACAGATCTAAGTTCACGCTTACGTTTAATGTTTTACATATGACTTACGATCATACCAATCCCAACAATACGTACGTTTAACCTTTTGGCAGATACCAATCCCAACAATACGTACGTTTAACCTTTTGGCAGATATCTAACTCCGTATATGTTGCTCTGAGTAACATACTCATAAATGTTCTCTTAGCTCTCGAAGGATTATTTTCCTTAAACAACATTATTTCTAACAAATACAAAAATGCATGTGTGAAGCCGAAGTTGCAGAAAAAGTACTTTTTCATGTATACAATGTTGTGATACAAAAATATCGGTAAAATGCATAGAACATTTAAACCAGTAATTTGCCCCTTACCATTCGGACGCACATGTCATCAAAGACATACCAGTTGTCATCCTCATAGGACCTGATTGTGGCTGTGTAATGTCCACCTCTTAGACTTCCCGTATGGTTCACAACCGCATAGAGCTCATATTCAAAGTCCTGTTCAGAGACAAATGGTCTGCAGTTACAACTTCGTTTCCAAAAAAGTTGAAAGGTTGTGCAGAATGTTAAGAAAAATAGAACGCAAGCATGTGCAGATCATTTAAACCCTTATATTCAATGGAAAATCGCAACTGAGAAATGTTACGCCCACTTTGAATTTGATGGCAGCAAAACGTTTAAACAAAGCTGGGACAGGGGCAACAAAAGACCAGAAAGGTTGTGTAATGCAAAAAAAACCTGGTGGAGCATTTCACAACTAATTATGTGAATTAGCAACAGATCAGTAACATAATTAGGTATAAAAAGAGTATTTCAAAAGTAAAGATGGGGAGGTGTTCACAACTCTGAAAGATTGTGCAGGCAAATAGTGCAAAACTTTAAAAATAATATTTCTCAACTTAAAATGACAGAGTTTGGGATCTCATAATCTATGGTACATCAATAAAAGATTCAGAGAATCTGGAGGAATCTCGGTGCACAAGGGACAAGGCTGAAAACCAATAATGGATGGCTTTGATTTTCGGGCACCCAGGAGGCACTCCATTAAAAACAGACACAATTCTGTAGAGGAAATCACTGCATGGGCTCGGGAACACTTCCGAAAATCTTTTTAGAAGCCTGAACTAATATGATGTCACCACTAAGGTATGCTTTAAGTGTTTTCCATATTAAAGATGGGGAGTTCTGAGATTTTATTGGAGTCAACAAAAAGTGATTTGAGCTTGCAAAATCTTAAGAACACTGTGAGGAGCTGGTTCAGTGAGAACCTCTCTCATTCAGAGCAATGTCCCAGACTCTCAGGGGCAACGAAGATTGTATGTGGTACAAAATAATAATCATATAGTATTTTGCATTATGAGAGTAGGGGAGTAGTTTGACATCAAGCAGAAAGTTATGTGTAAAGAAGATAGACATATGGGGGAATCGAGACAGAGATTGTTGTCTAGTAAATTATCTTTCCCAGTGTAGCTACTTAATAATATAATTCTATAAGAAGGAGGAGGATTGATCCAAATATAATTCCAAAATTGTGTGCAGGATTAAGTCCTCTGTATAATAGAAATCCACTTTTATGCATTCCATAGAAAGTCTGGTCTGTTCTACGCTAACTACCAGTCTATTGTCAGGGCCTATGCATTAACAATGGAAAATGGATAAACACACATAAAATCTGTGCATTTTCCCACATATTTGGTCTCCATAAAATGCACAAAAACATGAAATCTGTGACATTTATTTTATTATGACTTTGTACAATTGTGTACATTGTGTTGCAGCCAAATAATTTCAACTTACAGAACATGATTTTAACTTTTAACAGTTTTGTTTTAATTTAATTTGTGTTGTGTCCTATTATGAAAACAGAAAATGCTGAATAAGGATTTTGTACCTCTGTCTGTAATGTGTAAGGAACTTCAACGTAGCGGTTGATTTTGACATAGGCCATGCTGTCGTAGTCAAATTCAAACCGCTTGAGGAGCAGAGTAAGAATGTCTGGGTGATGTTCCATCTTGCATTCCTACAATATGTATGACAACAAAACACGTTATACATTAACACATACTATATACAGTATTACAATTCTGTGTCTCGCTGTATAACCCAACGTTTTTTTTATTGATTTTATTGACATTATCCATGTGATGCAATGCTGTTGATCTGCCTCTTTACAGTTCCAGGCATTTGATCAGGTGAACTTTATAAATGGACCCAAGTCCAGCCAGTAGAAAAAATCTCACCAAATGCTTCCCAAATTCTCTATCCAATAAAGCATAAAAATGCCAGATAATATTTCCAACTGACTAATTAAAGGGGAAAATAATATGTACTGAAATGCTCCTATAACATTTCCCCCCTTTCAGGTATACAGTCAATTTATGATTGTTTGTGCATGTAAATATGTTCATGATATTTTGGAAATGAGTTATATGCTGATGTTAACAAAATATATTGTTTTTAAAAGATTTTCAAGTCGAAATATCACCGCTGCTAGCTACAGTATTGCACGTTTACAAGTTAGCTGAAGTTAGCTTAAGTTAGCCAATTCTGATGGCATGTTATACTGTATGAGTAAATAAGATTGTTGTGAAAATTTAGTGTTGATGCTCTGATGTAGTCTCTATTATATATATTTTTCATGAGTTTAGATAAATGTGGTATATCTTTTCTGTAATATTTATGATTTTATTGGGAAATGATTCCTTCATTACACTTTTGATTGGAAGATGGCAGCCTCATGTCCTGTAGTACTATTTATTCTATTTCACCCCCTTTCATTGGGTGCAAAAGATTGAGAATTTCAATCACTTGCTCTTCTGTTTTTCCTAACATCTTATTTGAAATAAGACATAACACTATGACCACCTGCCAAAAATGCTGTTGGTGGCATGAACTCTACAAGAGCCCTGAAAGAGTCCTGGGGTACCTGGCACCATTAGCAGACATGAGCAGCAGATCCTTTTGTCCTGTAAGTTTTGAGGGGGATCCGCCATAGATCGGACTTGTTGGTTTTGGTTCTTCCACAGCTCCAGGGTCCAGTTCAGACGATTGTGGGTCCATTGTATGTGCTATTGACAGTTGACAGTGGTCATCATGTGCACTCTGACTGGTCTGAGGCTACGCAGCCACATACACAGCAGGGTGCAACGCACTGTGTTGTGTGATGCATTCCTCCCATAACCATCATCAGATTTTCTGTGACTTGTGCCACAGTGCTATTTTTTCCATTGGAGAGACATGCTGGTCTATTTAACTGAATATCTAGAAATGTATATTTTTGGAAAATCTTTAAGTGGGGCTTCAATCTTCTAAATATTAGCAATTTTCTTTATACTTTCAGGTTACCCAGATGTAATCGCGATTGATGCAATTGATTGATTAATTACATTACTAATTAGTTAACAGCCAGGTGAGGGGTCTCATTTGGGCACCAACTGAAAGGATAAAACCCAGCATTCACGAGAGCCTCCTTGAAATTGGTGTGACACCTCTGCAACAGAAGGGTTGTTTGCTATGACCTCATGCAAGTGTTCCAACTTAGCCAGCGTTCTTGTGTGGTTTTACAGGTGTGGGGGAATTTTGAAGCATTATATTGTCCAGCCTACTAACATATTGCAGTAATGTACAAGAATCATGGTCATCCTATGCACGTTTTTGACTACAATTTCCAACCCTCTTGGCTGATGTCTGTCCCATAGATCTAAATGCAGATGTCACATAAGTAATTGTACCTTTCTAAACATTAGCCAGTTGAGATATCTCTGTGACTGAAGCTCCAGCCACCCGTGCCCCAATGAGGAACCCTCTTTCTAAGTCACTTAGATCCTTTCCTCTGGCCATTTTGATCCAAAATTGAGGTCAATATGGCAAGAGGAAAATATCTGTATTTTTAGACATGCAACAGAGCATGATAGAATAGTTAATGCTTAATTGTATCATGCAGGACTCCTGTATGGAAGCATCTGCAATAATTATGTTCCTCCACGCATATATTTAGGTTTTTCTTTGAATTTGTCACCCGTCTGTACATTATATATATATTTTATAATTCATTTTCACTTGATTTACTGGATACATATCAGGAAAATAAATTTGAAATTGACATAACAAGAATTCCAAACCGCATTACTCACAATCGTAGCATCTGCTTTCTTGTCACATTCATCACAGTACATCTGGTTTTCCCCACTGACAGTTGAAGACTTGAAGAAATCGTTAAAGCCATCCTTCTGAAAACAAACACCAAAATGTTCTCCAACATACTGATATGCCCGAATATATTTCTTAGTGATGTATTACATTTAATTATAGCACACTAGGTCTACAATAACATTACCAAACAATTAAGGTGAAAACATATTTTCTTACCACACTGTAGGTGTTGGAAGAGTCCAATGGATCTGCTATGGGGAGGGGCAATGTCCAAAATGGACCTGGTTCGTTACTGGTTACATGTTTGCTGAAACAGGTAGTGCTGTGTCTCAATTCTCCTTTGAAGATCTAAAGACAAACTTTTGTCAGGCATGTCATAACATTTTTAACAAATTGTGGTAATTAAAAATGTTTTGTACAATATTATCTCAGTAACTATAAAAAATATTTATATAAGTAAATGTGGTGGGCTTGCCAACATTATGTTTGTATTTTTACTTCATGGCTTGGCTTTAATGTTGGTATTGCCATACTAATGTGATAGATAAAAAAAATATTCAAAAGTATTCTGTTTAATTCATTTTATTTATGCAATGAATTTATCTTTGGCATGAACTGAATTAGGCGAATTCATGTAGTGTATACAGCATAAACATAGAATTTCAAATGAGAATAGCCTTAAAGCTTTAACGTTGGTGTTATAGGTTAATAGGCCAAGAAAGATGACCATTTTGAATAGCATCCTCTGAATCTGTTGCTTTCATTCAACACCATGTCTCAATCACAAACAGCATACTAGTTCGCCCGTGATAGTGAAGTACGTACTCTTTAAAGTAAACTAGTATTGGGATGGATTATGACACAGTACCTCGACATCAAATTACGATCGACATTAGGTCATTTTGTTGTCCATTAACATGATGCCAAATTTGAATATTTAGTTAGACAAGCTTAAGCGTTGTGTAATTGACTTCCGTTTTTTTGTGAGCCGTTTTAATACCTTACAAACGCGTAATACTAGTGTAATATTAATTGGAATAGCCAAAAGAATTGAGCCCATGCAAGAGAGACTGACGACTAACTTCACACTGCCAAAGCTATTTCATTTCATGGCACAACAACGTTAGTTTCCCTTTCATACGTGATGACATTGATTGGCAGCATCTTCGCGCAGCTTACCTTAGACGCATCTGAATGAACCATGCTTAAAATCCTCTCAAAATACTCCGCAGCGTCACATTGTTCATGTACTGGGGGGCAAATACAAACATTTAGCGTTAACCCTATTCTTGTTGATTTTTACAAATGCATTCTAATCAAGCTCAGGAAGCTACTTACAATTTGTAATTCCCAGTATTGACAAGACATCGTTTGTGTTAGTTTCATTTTCCTTTAAAGTTGTAAACAGCCTTTTCAGCTGAACATCAACAATGTATTTTTCTGCAGTATTACTGAAATAAATATGAATTATTCATGTTGGTCAGTTAATTAGACATGTAACAAAATATTATTGTAATGTTTGTGTATTACTCATTTAAACACTTTCTTGCCAAAATTATTCGAGTATCCGAACCTTTCCACAGCCTCTCTGAAGTCCTTTGTCATAAAGAGGACCTGCAGCACACTGTTCAAATAACATGTTGCCCCTTCATTACACAAGCCGTGATAGTCTAAAGAGGAGAGAATACCGAGTTAGTCCTTAACCGAATAGTCAACTATTCTTCAGCCAGCCCAGTCATCGTAGCCCACAGTAGGCTACCTGCTGTTGTGGTAGATTTTAACTTCTTATTGTCTTTGTCATCGCTATAATTTCTAATCCTTTTCGATTTCTGCATATCTTCAGTTAAACACCAACTGCAATACCTGCAGACGAAATGTTCACATTTACAAACAATTTGCAGTTTATAGGACAGTTTGCAAGACATTTTAAGCAGCCAATAAATATATTAGTCTATGAACATTAAATATTTCTTGTTCAAATTCACCAATCCATTCGTACATTAATGGAATGTAAAAGCCACATTGTTATTGAACATTTGGACGCTCCTAGGAAAACTTACCAGACATAAACCTCCGAAAGGTGCCAATGTTATCTTTCACTTTCTATTTCAGCTACACTGATATCACGAAACGTTCACGTGTATATCTGTTATTGGCCTATACAATAAATAGGCCTGTAAGTGTTCTAAAAATGTTGTTTAGAACAAGCAGGTATTATTCATCGGCAGCTTTCGGTTGGAACACATTTTTTCGTACTTCAATCAAGCAGTCCATTTTGAGTTGTTGTTGAACCTGTTTGGCAAAGAATGTAGCATTTCTGTTTATAATTGATTTAACCACCTTAAAGAGTTCAGGTGCACCAGATTATTTGGAGAACCCTGAGCTGTAGGCAGTGACATGTTAAAGCATGCTGGGGCCCATGGTATACCTCCAGCCTGGGACTCCACGGTTGTCCCCGGTCCGCACACAACACACACACACATACACAGTCACAGACAACTGAACGCACGTAAATACATGTATGTATATATTCACTCGTCTAGTAGAGGTAGAGATTTTCATTCTAAATGAAGCTGAACTGCACACCGGAAGGTGCAAGATTAATGTGTTTTTATACAGATGTTTTATTCAGTGTATTCAGTTTATTCACTGTTAAGAAAATTTGGAATATTTTAATTCTGTTTTTGGACTTAGTCAATTTTAATTATAGTTCCATTATAGTTCAAGGGAACTACCCTGTATGTTGACTAGCCAACTAGTACCCCGAGTACCCCCCAACAGCACACATTTTTGTTGTAGTCCCGGACAAGTACACCCAATTCAACTCAGTGAGAGCCTGATAATTAATTCCCAAGTTGATTCTGGTGTGTTGGTATGACAAAACAACACACCCTACTTTTTGCCACTTTTATGGTTATAGTGCCTACAAACATGCAATCACATGACAATTTAGAGATGTCTTAGGCCTATTATGGGAATTGTACCATGTGTTAAGGCTCTTCCTCACATTAGGAGCTGTACAAGATATTGTTAGCCTGCAAATGCCATATTGTTTTTATGACTGAGGGTTACGTAAACTCAAAGTCTGTTATATGTCAGATGCACCAAAGAACACAGCGTCATTCTGAACAGTGACATTCTTGTGACATAACACACAACATCTATATTATCATAGATCAGTGTTTCTGGTTATAAGCCTAAAATCTTTGGGGATAAAAATATCTTGAGTCTGGAAGTGCGTGCCCTGATGATCTAGTAGCAGTGTGACCAGACCAGAGCCTGAGTGGCTGTAGTCTTTTGTGATCCCCCTCGGACTCTTCCTGAAGTCCACGATCATCTCCTTAGTCTTGCAGATGTTGAGAGAGGTTGTTGTCCTGGCACCATGTAGCCGACTCACCCATCGTTGTTGGAGATGAAAGCCAGGATGATGATTTCGTCCGTAAACTTACGTATGATGTTGGAGCTGTATGTAGCCATTACAGTCATGCGTGAACGGGACGTACAGGAGGGGAATGAATATGCAGCCCTGTTGGGCTCCAGTGCTCAGGGTCAGTACAGAGGAGGTCAGGTTGCCCGTTCTCACCACCTGTGGTCTGCTCATCTGGAAGTCCAGAAGCCAGCTGCAAAAGGATGTGTTAAGACCCAGGGTCCTGAGCTTGGGAATGAGCTTAGTGGGTAAGATAGTGTTCAATGCTGAACTGTAGTCCCAGAACAGCATACTCACGTATGTGTTATCCTTTTCCAGGTTGGCTGGCGGTATGTGTCATCAGGACTATCCCTTTCCCTTAATCTCATAATAAATATTCAGTATTTTCATATAGACAATGCATGTTATTGAATAATGTAATTTCTTTTATTTAAATCTAACATTTAATTATCATGCTAGGGTCTCTGTATGCAGAGTCAGATATGCTACTGTTTAAATGTAATCTGTTACAAAGGGTTTCTAAACCATTGCTATGTATGAATGGATTACATATTTTAATCTGAACATTACCCAAAGTTTAAGGTGTGTTAGTGTGTTCTTTAATATGTGTTTTATTCATGTCTTTTATTGCTTGAAAACAGTTTTGAAAAATAAATAGCAATTTCTCGAAGGGGGTATCGACATTGTTTTATACAAAAATCAAGATATCTGTAGCTTTCATGCATACACTCAATTTGCAGTAGTCAGATGTTTAGCTCCACCACTATCAACGTTTTCAAAATGTTGCAGAAACCCCAGGCAATCTGTGAACACACACACACAAATACGTTTTACCCACGCAAAAGGAATATACGATTTTTGGGGACACCAGCAATAGAGTTTAAAAACACAAATTACAGAAACAAACTGTGACTATAAACCTGAATTATTTGCTTTGTCGTTGACTTTAGCAGTCAATGATATCCATTCATGAAACTTTTCCCAGGTCCAAAGCAATCAAAATCACATGGCTTACTATGGAGTTGAGATAGCTGCATCAAACGCAAATCATCATCATTTGGCAGAGTGCTTCACTTCACAAATTCTTTCCTCAGATATCTTTAAAAAATGCATATAATGTTTTATCTTGTAAGATCCGCCATGTTAGCCTACAGCTTGGCTACATGACAACTACATCTGCACCCAAAAAAGTTGAAAAGGCAAGTTTTGAGTGAGGAACAGAAGCGCTCAATTTGCAGTGGTCTCTTCATTTTTTAGGAATGAAATAAAGGTGCAGTGGTTTCTTAATTTTTTCCAGAGCTGTAGTTGCCTAATCTTCTAAACATCAGGTCCTATCTAAAAATATCTAATATCAGGAATCGTCTATCATAGTTCTGAGAAAGATTTGTCAATATTACTTTAGTAAATGACATTTTATATGGTTTGATAATTACTACAGTAGTGTCACGTCCTGGCTATGCCCATAGCCATCTTCGCACTGGCTGGGGCCATAGTCAGGACGTGGCCAGAAGAGGTGCCTCTAGGCACCTCTATGTTGCTTGGGTCTCCCCAATTGGAGGCAGGTGTTGGTTATTGCCTCCAATTGGGGAACCTATTTATGTTGAATGTTTGCCCACATTAATGTGGTTCATTTTTGGTTTGTCAGCCGAAGGCTATGCGACCCAGTCATTAGAGCCGCTTTGAGTTTGTTTGTTTGTTTCTTTCTTTATTAAGCATGGATTCAAAAGACCGTTTTGCCTCTGCCCTTCTGTCCTTGAAACAGCAATGTGACAAGTAAACATACTCTTTTCACCATGCAAAGCACCTGCCCAAGACAATCACACACAACGGAGCCAGGACAACTGTTATTTGGGTTAAAATAAAACAAATTTTAAAAAATCTAATATTCAACTAGTCATAATTATTTTGCACATCTAGATTATTTGACATTTGAAGAAATCCAAGAAGTAATCATACATTTTTTTTAAGTATCTGTAATTACAATATTTTAGCTGATTATGTAACGGATTACAGTTACTGTTCGCTGTTCTGTTAGGCTACTTGATAGGCTACTACAACGGATTAGCCTCCTGGTATTCCGTTACTCCCAAATTCCATCTATAGACTGCCCACCATTTTTATTACCCTAACAGACACCATTATGTTGCCATTAATAGGCCACATATCTTTGCCAAATAATGAGTCAAATCGAGAACGAGATAAAGAAATACATCACAGAACATCATAGGTAATAAAACAGTTAAAATGTTTGTATCCTATGGAAATGTATGTCTGCAAAATATACAGGTGCTGATCATATAATTAGAATATCATCAAAAAGTTGATTTATTTCAGTAATTCCATTCAAAAAATGAAACTTGGATATTATATTCATTCATTACACAGAGACTGATATATTTCAAATGTTTATTTCATTTAATTGTAATAATTAAAACTGACAACTAATGAAAATCCCAAATTCAGTATCTCTGTAAATTAGAATATTAAGACCAATACAAAAAATGTTTTTTTAGAAATGTTGGCCAACTGAAAAGTATGCACATGGAAAATATGAGCATGTACAGCACTCAATACTTAGTTGGGGCACCTTTTGCCTAATTTACTGCAGCAATGCGTCGTGGCATGGAGTCGATCAGTCTGTGGTCCTGCTCAGGTGTTATGAGAGGTGTCAATGGTCGTCTTTTGGACAACTGTCAAATCAGCAGTCTTCCCCATGATTGTGTAGCCTACAGAACTAGAGACCATTAAAAGGCCTTTGCCGATGTTTTGAGTTAATTAGCTGATTAGAGTGTGGCACCAGGTTACTTCAATATTGAACTTTTTCACAATATTCAAATTTTCTGAGATACTGATTTTGGGGCTTTCTTTAGTTTTCAGTTATAATCATTTAAATTAAAAGGAATGAACAGTTGAAATGTATCAGTCTGTGTAGAATGAATGCATACATTATACAAGTTTCTCGTTTTGAATGGAATTACTGATATAAATACACTTTTCGATGATATTCTAATTATATGACCAGCACCTGTATAAGGAGAAGTTGTGGTGACTAGTTCTGTGATTAAACAAACATGATCGCTGCTGGCAATGTTGTTTTTCATATAAGAGCATGAATTACTGAGTGTATTTATGCTTTACTGTCTAGTAATAAGAGTTATAATGAGCGTAGAATTAAAGACAGAGTCAGTAATGTGTGTTTCATAAATGGACCAGCATTCTAAGCAACTGCTTTACACCACCGCCTATGTGGGAACTACAGGCCTTTGTTTCCATTGCTGAACCTATATTGCACCGTTGTAGTACGGATTCGAATTGGCATGCTGGATGCTGCAATTTCAACAATTACTCGCTCCTGTCGCAGGCTACTATCCCATACAAATATACATTTTAAAAAGGCAGTAGTCATGTAGGTAGCCTACACCGACGCTCTCTTCTGTCCATTCGTCAACGTCTCCGTCCGCCGGGCACCCTCATCACCAGCTGAATGATGGACTGGTGTTGGATCCCATACGAGGAGAGCGTGGATGAGTCCTCAAGCTGTTTGTTGGTAAAGATCAGTCGAAGGGTCTCCAGATCTTCCCCTAAAAACGTCACAGGTATTTGTATATATAGAGACTTATTTCACTGCTGAGACATGTTCTCCATTAAATTCATGAATTTTATAAGTATTTTAATCATTTAATAAAAATAGGGTAATTTAACAACTACAAACGATTCCACTGTGTGGAGGGAATGTACAGCCCCTCTCTACCTGAGATCCCCGGAAGCCTTTCAGAAATTTTCTTTTTCAGCTGCAGTACTGTCATACCCTTCATCTGTTCCTCTGTATTGCTCAGGTCGATCACCATTTTTTCCCCTCTGAATCCAATCACTGTGACCTGGTAGATCTTTCCCATTGTGCTAAATGACTGTGCTAATCTGGTGTTTGAGTTATTCTGTCAGTGGGTGCAGCCTATACTGTTTGTCTTAATGTGAAAGTGAAAGATGGGCAATTATTGCTCCTCCTCAAAAGCAAAACATTTTCACACGAATATTAATAAACATATGTGTCTTTGCAAAACCGAAACAGAAAGTACAGAGGCAAAAAATATTAGAGCACACCTATTCCTTGCTTCAAGGTGTACTGTACTGTAGTGATTTTATTGCATTATTTCTATTTTCACTGTTAAGCACATTGAATTGCTTCTATGTATGAATTGTGCTATATAAATAAACTTGCTTGCTTTTAGTGTGTACTGGGCAGACAAAACAATGGACATAATGCTGCGCGTATGATTCAAAACGATTCACAGCAATAATGGATGTCAAAAAGCTTCCATCAAATATTAACAGTGTGGGAAGTCCACCCAAGTCAGGTCTTGGGTGGAATTACTGACTGCATTGCAACCAAACCACCTGGTTAACAGCAGTAGCTTTCAACTAAGATCTATCTAGCTAGACTGAGTATGTTGCTGCTAACTAAAGTGCATTACTACATAATAAAGTTAAAGTCAAGCCCAATAAACCACTAATACAAATATACAAAGTTGTAGTGTTGTTATATATTGTAGCCTTCCTAGATTACATTATCATTAGGATATATTACATGTCGTTATACTGTAGTTGTACACTGACAAAAAAGTTGAATCTAAAAAAAGATGGCTATAATAATAGAATTTAGCTGGTTAAGTAGCGCGAGCCCGTTCGCTAACATTACCACCAAGTGCTTGCGGAGGTATGATGATGAGTTTTTTAAAGCATATAACATTTCATGATGACTGTGTTGCCTATTTTAAATTAAAATCAAAACACGACGTGCAACAGTGGCCAGGGATTGGAATGTCACTCGTCAACGTCTTCTAATTTTCCATGTGGGTTGTTGGTGTCTGTCATTGAAATAGCTACGTCTGTGCAAGCACTCCAATGCAGATTTGAATGAGCGGGAGGGAACACTAACTGAAATCAAATCACGAAACGAAAAAACTCAATATTTTTTGACAAACGAAGGAAGACAAAAAGAGTAGATTAAATGTAGCGGAGTAAAGAGTACGATTTATAATTTGTATTTGACTAATTTGCGTTACTAATTTGCGAAACGTTTAATGCATTAATGCATCTCGAAATACTAAATACGTCGACACATCCCTGTTAAAATACTAGGTTTTGTGATGTAAAAGAATGAGACAAATATTATTCATGTCAGAACTTTTTCCACTTTTAATGTGACCTACAATGTGAACAATTAAATTAAAAAACAAACTGAAATTTTAGAGGGGAAAAAATAAAAACAATAACCTGGTTGCGCAAGTGTGCACACCCTTAAACTAATACTTTGTTGATTTTGATTTTATTACAGCACTCAGTCATTTTGGTTAGGAGATCTTACCCCGCTCTTCCCTACCAGACCTATAATATCCACTGTACGTTAATCAACAAAATAAGTGGCTTTAATAATCCACAAATCAGGCCATCTCTATCCTTTAAAAAACATATGTTAGACTTTTATTTATGTGAGATGGTAGGTATTCCCAAAAGATTCCAAGCGGTCACTCGAGACAGCCAAGCCCAGAAACGTTTGCATTAACCTGTCAATCCAGCTAAAACGTTTTTGGGTTTTTATTACATTACCGAGTATCGCGTGTTTTCTCTGAACTCGAAAGTGAAATGCACTGACAGACGGATTTTCCCTTGAACAGTGCCAGCATATTTTTCAAATGAGACAAAATGTACCTATTGTGGTCATATCCCAGTCTAATGAATGCAAATAAGTGGCCTTGAGGAATTGAAGATTAGAGACACGATGACCACCCAACAACAGGATGTAGAAAAGAAATATGACCCCGCGGATAATACGCTCAAGTTCGTAAACAGACCGGACGATTTAGATCGTAAGTAATACGTTTAATTATAAGTCTGTCAAATAATATAATAGATGCTGCTTTTTAACAAACCCAACACCGGGACAAGTAGAGACATTATACGATTTGTGAATCGGATAACATATGGTTTGCTCCATATTGTCTACTCTACTAGAATCTCTTAAATCGGGAAAAAATTCTGTAGCACAACCACACCAAGAACATACAACAGATAGCTTATAAAGTTTTTTTGTTGTTGAGTTAGCCCTGGATGATGACACCACTGTCCTCAAGGCTGAGATGTCCTGTGGTCATGCAGTCACCCCAGAGTCACTGACTGGATGGTGCCGCAGCCTCCTGCACCAGGTAGACATACAGTTTGCACTACTAATTCACTTCAGTCAGAGACACTTCACATTGCAGAGACCTCATTCATTCACATCAATTAACAGTATACAGGTCAACACAGCAATCACACACATTACTAATTGAATAATAATAAGAATTAAATACATGGAATTACTTTGCAAATATTCCCAAATCTTATTTGTCCTCCCAGGGTCAGTTCAGGTTTTTGTGCCCTGCATACAAAACGGACACAGGCGAGAAGTGTGGCGCAGAGTGGCCTTACCAGGAGGTACGTAGACTGGCTGTGCTCACCACTGAGGAGATGGAGCACTTTGAGAAGACCATGGCTGCCGCGGACGCTGCCACATACTGTGAATACAAATCTGTGAGTTTTTTGTTGTTCAAATTCATTAGAATTCTTTGAATATCTACAATTGTCATGATTATTGAAAAGCTCCCCAAGTGGCTCAGTGGGCTAAGCTACTTCTTCACAGCACTAACCTGAGCACCAGTTAATTTTGGAGCCCTGTCTGTGCTGCTAGTTGCGACGGGGCTCAGAAGCCACATATGCACCTATATTTTACAGCATCACCAAACAGGCATTGTTTGCTCTTGTTGCACTTCAGCTTCTTGGTCGCAATCTATCATTTTTTTCACCCAGTTATTCTCTTCATTTTCATGATATCCAATCACTAGGGAAGTGAGAAATGTGGACAAAATTCTAAAACAAAATCATGATAAGGGTTTGTTTCAAATACCATAAGAGTTTTGAATAGGTAAAATATATAATAGATACTAGGTACGGACAGAGAAACTATTGTATATTGCTGTGGTCAGAGATAGTTCATGTTGTGAGAACATAATACTGTCTTTACAGTAGTATCAAAAACTAATAGAGATTCATTACAGTGTTATCAAAAACTAATAAAGCACAGGTCTACATAATTATGTATCAGAACGCATTCAGCCATTAAAAAGGGCTGTACTAAACTCCATCTCCTCCATTTTAACTTTGTACTCCTTTTTAAATCAGTGCCCTGGCTGCAAAACCTACGTAGAGAGAGCGGATCTGTCCAACCTTAATGTCCGCTGCACAGTGTGCACTGCAGACAAAGGTCAGAGGTATGAGTTCTGTTGGCAATGCCAGAAGCCATGGATGGGCCCTGCACCACGCTCTGACCACTGTGACAACGATGGCTGCATCAACCAGGACCTTGAACTGCTGAAGAACTGCGAAACCATCACTTTGCCTCAGGTGAAGGGGGTCTCCGACTGCCCCTCCATTCGGGCCTGTCCCACCTGTGGCCAACGGGTGGAGCACGACAAGACCGGTTGTAAAAATATTCTCTGTCCCAGGTGCAATGTGGAGTTCTGCTTTGTGTGCCTGAAGCTCACACCTGACTGCTTGGAGACCAGTTCTTATTTTATAGCCTGCTCTGATGGTGTTGCCCCAAGGCAGACTTCTATTCCTGTATGGCGTAGAAACTGATAGAAAAGACACCCATATCTGCTTACTGTAGATTCTGTGTCATTGTATCCGTGTAGAAATGCTGTATTTTCTGCATTGTCAATGCTCTTCTAGATTAATTCTACCTTTACTTATTTTCTTGTACAGTTAGAGTGTATGTATTCAGTTTTTCCTGTGATGCATTGTAATTTCTTTGAAAATATTCTGTTGCATCTTTGATATGAAGTTTAATGAACTGTGTTAGATTCAGTACTTTATCTGAATTATGTTTTGTATCATTATTGTGATTTTGCTTTTTATGTAGTATAGGAAAACTTTAAATTAAAGTAAATAATACATTTATTACAAAAAATGTGTTCGTCCTGAAGTTATATTTAAATATAATACATTTATATTTTAGTTAATTAGTTTTCAACTCCACTGAACCAGCATAATTTATGTCTAATCCTTAGATTAATAAACATGTTCAGGAGATAACTTTTTGAAAGATTATTTTTCATTAACTCACCTTAAGAGCCGGTAATGACTCTATTTCCATTAGAATTTATTCAAATCACAATCATGTACCCTAACTGAAGGAGAGATACTTCCTGTAGCTGACTATCAGGCCCCCATGAGATGCACAACACCACTGACCCCCAGGACAGAAGTGCTGAAGTGGAGGGAGAGGGGCCTGATCAAAGTTTAGATGTAACTGGGAATCAGATTTAGAATTATGATGGACTAGACGTGTCAATAATGTACAATGAATTTTTTGTGTTTCTGTTTAGGAAAGAAAAAGGTAAATTCCAATTTGATATTGTGCAGAATCAAGGAAACTGAGACTGCACTTCCAATTCAGCTGTACTCACTTCCCAGACATTGATGGGTTTGTGGTTAAAACATCTGAAGAGTCAGATGTCTGTTTGCTATTGGACAGGTCAGAGTCTGGGTAACAACACAACCTCTTTACAAGACAGAACACTAAACCCTGTATCCTGTCACCTGGATGAATGAATGAGAAATCATGTTGAATAATGAAAGAATTAAATGGCCCAAATGGTCAAATCAGTGGACACATTTCCAAGCTTATTAAACTCAAACTTTCCTCAGTGGCGCCCCCAGCTGGGCAGTCCATCCAGTCAGAACCAGATACCTGTATCTGATACCTGTTCAGTCCAGGACACCTGTGTCTGTAACAACGACCCAGTACAGAGTCACTGACAGAAAGGGAGACATTCTGAAGGAGTAGATGAGAGGGACAGACAATGACAGGTGTAACTTTCACACACTTTTCAAAACTTGCCGTGCGATTAGAGTTGAAGCATCGGCTATCTAAATGGTACGTCCACTGGCATAACCATATAAGGTGGGGCTGCACCAGGGCCTGTGTGGGGTCGGGGGCCTGTGCTTGATCTCTCTAGTAAATATATGTTTGCATTTGATTTGTCAGATGTCAGGTCTGAGGTTATTCTACATCTTCACAGGCAATGACACCGCAGCATAGTTTTTCATCCTTGGGGGGTACGTGTAAGGACAGCTTGCACCCCGACCCAGCGTCACTACGCTAGGCCATTGGGTGCGTCCGTCCACTCCAGTCGTCTGTTTCAGACTCATTCTCCTCTTTCCAACATTCACTCTTCATGGAGACAACAAAAGGAGAGGGGGAGAAATGAGAAAAGGGAGAGGGGCACATAATGCACAAAAATGCTTGCCATCTTCCCTCCGTTCAAGGCATCTAACATACACGATGCCTGTGGAAAGCATGGAACATCATCAAAGATCTCAGCCACCCTGGTTACAGTCTGTTCACACTGCTGCCGTATGGTTGACGCTACCGGAGCATCGGAGCACACACTTCCTGCCTCGCTGTGTTTTCCCCCAGGTCCTTAAGGCTTCTCAACCAGTAACACTGATCTATGATAATACTGATCACATGAACACTTTAAATGCTCTGATGACTTTCTATGCACATTGACCGTACATAAGCATATATAAATGTACCATCTTTTCTTCCTATATTTGGCTTTTTATTATACTTATTTAATACATACTGCGTAGATGTCACTTGCCTTGTAAGAAGAATCTCTTCTATTTTGACAATTTAAGTTATGCATTTCAAAATAAACAAATCTTTGACATCGTGAGAGCGGTGTCTTCAAGTAGTCAGTTGTGGGCTTTCAGGCACACAAAGCAGAACTCCACATTTCACCTGGCGCAGAGAATATTCTCACATCCGGTCTTGTTGTGCTCCACCCGTTGGCCACAGGTTGGACAGGCCCGAATGGAGGGGCAGTCGGAGACCCCCTGCACCTCAGTCAAAGTGGTGGTTTCGCAGTTCTTCAGCAGTTCAAGGTCCTGGTTGATGCAGCCATCGTTGTCACAGTGGTCACAACGCTCCTGGGTTCCTTTCCACTGCTTCATGCACTGCCAGCAGAACTCGTACACCTGGCCATTGTCTGCAGTACACACTGTACACATCACAGAGGTTGGACAGATCCTCTCTCTCTACATAGGTGTTACAGCCAGGGCACTGTAATAAAAGAGGGTATAAATGCTTTTTGTAGGTCAATATTGTTTTAATTTACATGTTATTTCCTAATATTGTTAAGCTCCTGCATGTGTCTGATTCAGAATATAAGCATTAAAAAAAAAAGCAAAACAGATGCAGCAGTAAAAGGACATGAGCTGACGTGGTTCAAAATTGCTGAATCAATGTGTAAGAATTAACTGAATAAAGAGAAAAGTTACATCTGGAGTGTTCCATTCATTGAACATATAAATAATGTGAGTGTGTGTGTTTGTCTAATATTTATGCAGGTGCAACCTAACAGGTACAACACGTACTTGGCAGCAACTAAAGATGAAATGTGTAAATATTCTTCAAACTGAAACTTTATAAGTCCCAAAAGTACTCCAGTGGGATAACTTAAGTACAAGCATTTGGGATGTTGTTTAGCCTCCCCTCCCTAATTTGACAGCTTTGAGTGACAACATTCAACATGTGATATATTGAAGTAGTAAGTGAATGTTTCTAGGGAAAACAAGTAAAACAAATAAAATAAAAATAACAAATAAAAATGTGGACCTCTATTTAAGCCAATAGAACATATCTGAGTGCTGAAACACAGGTCAGAGTGTTTCCCACCAAACTAATTGCAGTGGTTTACACCAAACTTTTCAAAGTGTTTTAGACACAACCTTAGATTACTTGCAGTATAATTTAGAAATGGCTTAGTGTTGAGTGATAGTCACAGTGCCCATCGAGCAGGGAGATCTGAGTGTTGATGTGGGAGGGATGAAGATTTCATATATTTTAAGAATTTTATAGTGTTATTATTGAACCTAACTTTGTAATAAAACTTACTAGTGAGTACTTACCTGTCCTGTTTGTCTGTGTTGGGGTTGTGTGCTGGAGATTGTGAATGTCTGTAGCGGTGGAGCGATGAGGCTTGTGCTCTTAGTGGGCAGGTCTCTGACACGTACACTATGTATTTCCTGTATAGAAAGTAGCACAACTTTATCTTCTGTTCCAGATTTGTCAAAGGTAGGCTAAGTTTTATATGGATGAATTGCCCGTGCACAAGGTAAACGTACCAGTGGTTGCTTTTATTTTTACCAGCTTTTTCTGATTTAATGTTTCATTCACAATAGTTATCTGCTTTTTTTCTATGTTTTTAGTCTGTTTGCCTTCAGATTCCTAGCAATGGCAAAGTACTTATAAACTAATTATAAAAACGTACCCATGCAACTCTGTCAGTGATTTACATGTTTTTTCGTCCATTAATCCTTAGACAATGTTTCCAATCCTGGTGGGTTTTGGGGTAGTCGTGATTGCAGTCCTGCTGAAGTACCTGGTAAGTACAAGAGTTGTTGGCAAAGAAGTTTGTCATAGGCAGTTTTCTTAATCATTGACATAGGGTTTCTCTTGAGGTGCCTATAACCAGATTGTCTTAATCTTATTACCGTTTATACGTAGGGAAGAATAACTTTTCTATTTGATGAAACATTTATCGAACAACACATTAGTTAGGCTACATTGAACAACCGATAAAAAATGTATGTATTATTGGATTGATGTATATGCTTACTTTCTTTCATACGTCTCAAGTGCTTGAAAAATACTTCACTCAAGCCAGATTTATTCCTAGAAATGTAGCTAGTGGCTGGGTAAAATCCTGGGCTAACGTAATATAACGTTATGTACAAATCGCTTTATTAATACCTATTTAATATAACTAAAAATATATAAATCGGTGGAGTACATATTGATGTAGAAAATTATGTTTTGCTAAATCACTGTGAAATATATTTCATAGGCCTAGTGAAAATAAAGTATTTGAGCTGGTTTCCAAAACCTGGATTTAAGAGGATGAAACGAAACTTAATCAATCGCCACTCCCGGAAACGAACCTTAAGCAACCGCCACTCCCGGAAACTCCAAGCATATCCAGCCGCAGAATGATGGTGACGGAAGTTGACTCTTCCAAATATGGTTTGTCCCAGAATAGTCCGCGATATTCCACCGTTACTTAACATTTCACAATTTCCCCTACATCTACCTCTTGGTAAAACTAGCTTGTTGAAACCATTATACCTTATACATACAGCGGCACGATTAAGTGAATTATCGACATTCCGATTATTCTATGTAGGCTATGATCAATATTTTTAAGTGAGATTGCTTACGCTGTTTACACACATGTTTGAAAGTATCAAATAAACCGCAATTGCAATATTTGTCTAAGAAAATGTTATAAAATGTTTTATCCAACTCACGCAGCACAACTTACACATAATACAATTAAAAACAGTACATGTAAAACCAACAATTAAATTGTAACCAAACGATTAGGATACATTAGCATAGTTAAATTGTATTATTCAACCCACTAACATTATCTTTAGAATCACTTCAGATCAAGCCATGGAGTCAACATTGGGGG
Organism: Esox niger; assembly: GCA_016801105.1. Classification (NCBI taxonomy): domain Eukaryota; kingdom Metazoa; phylum Chordata; class Actinopteri; order Esociformes; family Esocidae; genus Esox; species Esox niger. The sequence continues at coordinate 20,805 of JACXGJ010007825.1, forward strand.
TCAACATCGGGGGGACCAAATCAGCCCAAGAAAAAATATTGATAAGACTCATAACCATCAAAATGTACATAATCGTATATCACTGTTTTGGTATTGTTCCAAAAACAGAATTAATGTTGCTCCAGGACCATAATTGCAACGGACCTGTAATTAGTTACCTCTCTCCAAAGACAGAATATTCCCCTGCCCCCCACGCTCTGACCTAACTCTAACCTCAGAGACACCTGTACCTAAACCTAACCTTAGTGGTACCTGTGCCAACATTTGCTGCTATGTTATCGGAACAACACCAACATTCAAATCACAGTATGAAGGACTAAGATTATTTTATGATTGTGCCATTCTGTTATGATCTACAGTTGAATGTGAATCCCATTAGAAATAAAAGACATGTGTTTTGCCTGATCAGTCATGTCTTCTTTACAAACGGGACAAATAATATAGTGGCATATTGAGCACTGTGGACTGTGGCAGATACCTGTGCTGTAGCGGGACTGGACATCACATACAGATGGTATTTATTGCTTTAATATCAGGGTGCCAACGGCTGGGAGACAAGATGGTGAATAGGTAGCTAGGCTAGCTTTGTTAGCTAACTAATTATGTCCCCATACTGCTGAATGTAATAACCAACTGAAAGTCCCTAGTGGAATCCATGTCTTCATGCAAGATCTGTTTCTCTTGTGTGGGCTGCCATGGTCATCCTAGTTCGGTGTCCACTAGGTTAGTGTTGTTAGCTAATTATGTCCCCGTAGTGCTGTATGTAATAACCAACTGAAGGGCCCTAGTGGACTGCATGTCTTCATGCAAGGTCGGTTTCTCTTGTGTTGGCTGCCATGGTCATCCTAGTTCGGTGTCCACTAGGTTAGTGTTGTTAGCTAACTAATTATGCCCCCGTAGTGCTGTATGTAATAACCAACTAAATTGCCCTAGTGGACTGCATGTAATAACCAACAAAAAACGTCACATTGTTGGCCATTTTTTGTCAAGGTTTTGAATCTGACATTGAGGGAAACGCCAACATTTTAGTAATAGGAAGGTGGGGCTTCTAACGAACTTGAGCACTTGTAAAGTGTGTTTGGCTGAACTTGCAATAGTAGAAACACTTCCTGTCTTTATACTGAACAACATATTAAAAACTGTTATAGGTATAAACTAACAGTTTTTAATATTAATATTTGTCCATATCTAACATTTGGGGACATCCCATTTAAAGACCCCTATGAGTCAGCAAGGTGGAAAATAGGTTGTGTCCTTCAGGAAGGCTAATTGTCCCCAACTGTCGGTACATATTCCCTAGGCATGTACCTTTTCACTTTTAGAAAGAAAATTCTAATCCAAATATTTCACTTGAGGGACCTTTAGATCAGTTAACTGATCAGCAACGACTTGTTTCAGTTGTTAGGTTTGTCAGTGGTTTAATCTGTTGATAATCTCTTTGATCTTGCATCTCTTTTGTCTCCTTCCACAGTCAACCCCCTCTAACCCGTGGGAGGCAGATCGCAGCTCTATAAAGCTTTTAACAAAACTGGGCGAAGGTTCCTTTGGTTATGTCTATAAAGGTGTATGGAACAAAACAACTCTTGTTGCAGTGAAGACCCTTAAACCTGGTAAACATATTAGCTGAAGTCTTTCCAACTTTTGGTATAATTAATCGCTTGTCCATTTTGTAAATGGCAATCACTTTATAATGCATTGGGTTACCTAAAACATTAAAATTTGGTCCATGTCTATTTTGAACATAATAATTCTGGTCGTACCCCAGCAGATAAAAAGCTGTCTGCAGGTTTATGTGATTGAATTCTAGCAGTGTTTAGATGACATTAACAACCTTTTCATGTCTTTTTATTATCTTAGGCTCCATGAACCCTGAGGACTTCCTAAAGGAAGCTCAGATAATGACGGCAATGTGTCATCCCAAACTTGTAAGACTTTTAGCTGTCTGTACTACGAAGGAACCCATTTACATTATCACAGAGCTGATGGATGGAAGTCTGCTTGATTACCTGAAGAGTAAGATTGCTGTGCTATATGAAACAATCACCTGATTGGTACATTTGTAATTATTTTAGATTGATGGATTTAACCGACCATTGGTTTTGGTTGTAGAAATGCAAATGTACCTGATTGGTCAGAAGTATAAGACCCACCCCTTTCTTGCTTGAAAATACAGAAATGCAGAACTGGTCCATGTAGTAAATATGTCAAAATTCAACTCCTTGCGTGCATTTTAGCCTCAGAGCAAAGCTATGTTGCAGTAATGGCTTGTATTGTAAATCTGAAAATAAATTAGCTTGGTGCTCAAGATTAATTCATACAAATGTTTGATTATAGAATTGTTAGTTTGTAAAATGTGTTCACACTTTATTGTACAAGCTTGTCAAATATTGCTTACCAGCACAAACTAAATGTAAGAACTAGCACATACTTAAATGGACAAGAAAGCAAAACGTAATTACATATTTGAGCAATAGACTTGCAACCATGGCCCTCAATATACAACCACAAATGTTGTGACACTAGTGCACTGAGTATTGACATGTTTAATATTCCATAGCTTTGACAATCCAATTTTAATATTTTGTCATTCTCTTCTGCTTTTCTGCCGGATCTCCTTCACAGAGATCTGTCTGCATAAAAAAAAATTATGCCCAGAAAATGTTACAGTGACTGCAAAGAACTTGGTATAAATGGTGACTCTGATAGCACATGTATCATCATACTGGTTGGAAAAGAGTCCAATAGAATGCCACAGAAAAACTTTTCAGCACCTACATTTTTACTTCTGCGTATACTTCAACATGTGTCTACATTTCTTTGTACCAGATTTGGTGTCAAAAAAATGTATGTAATTTTGTCATTCTTTTGTACAAAAGTGCAAGTCCACGTTGCCATATTTCCTTTTGTCAGTCCAGAGTTTCAAGTCATTTTTGTTGTTTGTTTTGCATTTGGTCCAGTGGGACTATCACACATTCCTCAATTAGTGTAGGTTTGTATTTTATTTTATTCATAAGGTATTAAGTGGAAGTGTGGAGACCTCCTGGATGCCTTTCACCTATAGAAAGACAATAACCCATTTTTATGATGCTTTTCATTTTACTTCTCAAAAAAGTGTATTCTTTATTCTTTGGTAACCACAGAGTGCATAGGGATATGTAAAGAACCCAATATTGTTTCTACTCACCCTGTTAGAGTGCCTCTAAGGACATAGCCGGGCAACCTTTAATGTTTCCATTTGCTGAATAAAACTGAAAAGGGAAATGATACCCTTCATGTCATTAAATGTCTAATGGTTTTCTTATTGTGCTTTTTTCCTGTTGTACAGATGACAAGGGTAGAATGATACGCCTTTCTGACCAGATTAACATGGCAGCCCAAGTAGCTTCTGGAATGGCTTATCTGGAGTTGAAGAATTTCCTCCACAGGGACCTGGCTGCGAGGAATGTTCTGGTTGCCGAAAACAACATCTGCAAGGTGGCTGACTTTGGCCTCGCCAGAGTTGTTAAAGCTACGCCAACACCATTTAACCGGACTGGCGTCTATTACATACCTGTGGGGAATGCCCTATTCCCTTTGAGATGGACAGCTCCCGAGGCAATCGCCAGCGAGAAGTTCACCATCAAGGGTGACGTGTGGTCCTTTGGCATCTTGTTGTACGAGATCATGACTTTTGGTGGGATGCCCTATGCAGGTAAGACATCTATTTATTTTATGTCTGCATTGAGATAGGCTACTGAGTACAAAAGATCGTGGGCCTTCTCAGATGAGATAGTCAAATCACAAATGGCCTGGTAGGCATTTTAAGACATACATTAGATGACCAGAGAATTCTCATTAAAACCAATTAAACAATGTCAGGTAGATCAGGAACCCTTCAGAAGGTAAATGTGGACGTGTCAGCCACATCCATCCACTGATTTAGCCTAAAATGCCAAGTGGCAAGTTTAGTTTCCTGCAAGTACCTAGAAGAACCTGCAGAGGTCATTGTAGACTGGGTGTTATGGTTTGAGCAAGTATGGCTGCCATATAAACTTAATCTAAGAAGCTTCTGACGGCATCAGCAGAACTGGTTCTGAACTTCACAGAAACGTCTTATCTGCCAATGTACAAGCAAGACAATCAACCCAAACACACTGTAATAGCTACAACAGAATTGTACGAGCCAAAGGTGGAATGTTTTTAACTTTACAACCAAGTCTCCAGATTAAAATCCACTTTTAAATTTGTTGAAGATTATACAAGGCAAAAAGACCATGCAACAAACGACACTGCAAGATGAATGTAGCACAGTCCTGGCAGATCATTCCTGGAAAAAAGCCCAGTGCCTGCTGGGGTCAATAGGTCGCAGACATCAGTAAAAATAAATGGTAAAGGATATGATACCTGATTCTGTACTTAAATGCTTCATTTAGACAGAAAGAATTCTCCCAATCATGATTCTTGTCATTTGTAAATGGTGAAACCAATATATACATCTGAAAGTATTAGGACTTTTATTTAAAATAAAAACTTGTTTTTATATAGCATTCCTTCTGTTACAACGGTGTCTCTTTATCTCCTAAGTATGATTGTTATAGTGAGAGCATAATGTTCAACTTAACATGTGATCAATATTGTTTCAGAATTGAGTGACCACCAGGTCAAAGAGATGGTTGCTATTGGATACAGGATGGCTTGCCCAAGAGACTGTCCCAGAGACATGTACAAGATCATGATGGACTGCTGGAAGAATAAACATGACAGGCCCACCTTTGAGACACTGCATAAAATGCTGGTAGACTTCAAACAGTTCTAGTCTTTAATAGTCTTGAGTCTGGAATCTGTGGAATTTAAATACCCTACACCCTCCCATATAATATTCATGTAAATATGTAAGCAATAAAGCCAATTTGAGGGTATAAGGCCAATATACCACCTTTTAGGCAAGACGCCTCACGAAGTGTTTGGATACAGCACTTAGAACAAATGTTGACTGCATCAATAAGTGTGATAAGATTAATTGAAATAACATTTACATAATATGTTAAAAAAAATCTATTTGCATTAGAGGATGCCCTGAGGACCAACACATGTGTGACCCCTGTCTGGAAAGTGTATAACCTCAATAAGTTGCTTACCTGGTAACTAGCATGGTGCTCTCTTTCAAACAGAATTTTTGTGGTGTCACGGTATATTGACAACATTGCTTATATTGACAACCCCTGATATGCCTTATTGTTATTTTTAACCATTTATAATGTGATTGCATTTTATCTTTGACCTGGAATAGCATTAATTTTTTTCATATTTGTGTGACAAACCTTTTCTTATCATATTGTTTTGGAACCTGGGGAGTATGTATGGGAGAAAGCAGCAATGTGATCTCAGCACAGTATATATGACTCTTTGCTAGCTGTCTTACCCTGTGGTTAATAAATGGTAATAATCAACCGCAATGGGGTTTGAGATTTTTTGTGAACCTTTTTTTCCTGTTTCATTTTTCCTGAATGGTGGACTGTTCCACAAATAAGATGTTTGTGATACTTAAGAGCCATTTCCCTGACATTCTTTTTGAGCAACTCCTTCAGCCTATGGTGTTTCAGAGGTATGTTTTCTTGGAAAACAAGGACATTTCTAAGTGACCCTAAACTTTTGAATGGTAGTGTGCTAGAAGTAAGGTTGAATAGGAAATGTAGCAAAATGGAATAGGAAATATAAGTGACATGGTTAAAATAATTATTTTTAATTGGAATACTCTGGGATTCTCCCCTCCATCGCTGCTGCCAGTAATTAGTCCACCGACGAGGTGGAGCCGCGAAGAGGAAGGGCAGCGGCTGTGCCACACGGAGAAGATATTACAGCTCCAGGGCAGGGGAGTTTGGGAATAACTCCTTAAATTGTGTGACTTTGTTTTGGGGGATTAGGCACCAGAGTCAAGAATCACTAAATTAATTCATTCACATTTTACCAAGATAGCTGGGTCATATTACTTGGATTTGGGTTTTAATGCTTGGTCATGAGGGCTTGTAGGCTTGGCTGGATCTCCAACACAGTTTTTATCTCTCATTGCCATCAGTAGTGTGGCACAAACCCCACCTGCATTCCACAAATCAGCATTGCACCATTGCCCCCAAGAGTGAATCCTGGTAGCATCCGGAACTTTCCGATGGCAGCCAGCTGGGTAGATTAGATGGTAAGGGAACAATCTTTTCTCCTAGTCAATGTGTTGAATGTAGAATGAAATGGGCAGGAGGGACTTAGACAAGCACCCAATTGTAATGGCCAGATGACAGGGTCAGAGCATCTTTGAGATAACAAGGCTTGTGGGAGGCTCTCAGCAGTGGCACAAGTCACAGAAAATTTGAATGATGGTTACAGGAAGAATATGTCACAACACAGTGCATTGCACCTGTATGTAGCTGCGCAGCCAATGACAGGTCAGTGTGCCCCTGATGACCTTGGAGCAGTGGAAGAAGGTCACCTGGTCTGATGAGTCCCATATTCTTTGACATCATGTGGACGGTTGTGTACATTTGTGCAGTTTACCTGAGGAAGTGATGGCAACAGGATGCGCGGTGGGAAGATGACCAGCCGGTTGAGGGAGTGTGGTTCTCTGGTTCACTGTTCTACTCGTAAACCCTGAGTCCAGGCATTTATGTGGATGCTAATTAAACATTGTTGCAGACCAGGCACACACCTTCATGAAGGGCAATGTTTTTCTCTGATTGCAGTGGCTTCTGTCAGCAGGATAATGCGCCCTGCCGCACTGCACACATTGTACAGGAATGGTTTGAGGAACATGAAGAGTTCAAGGTGTTGCATTGGCCTCCAAATTCCCCAGATCTATTTCCAATGAGCATCTGTGGGATGTGCTGGACCAACAAGTCTGATCCACGGCTTCTCCACATCGAATCTTACAAGACTTGTAGGATCTGCTGCTAATGTCTTGGTGCCAGATACCACAGGACACCTTCACGAGTCTTTGCCTCAGCAGGTTGGCGCTGTTTTGGGAGTATGCAGATGTCAGCTCGTTCGTAAGAGAAAGGTGAAGCGGACTGCGGAGTCGGTAGGTTCACATTCATTTATTCTTTGAGCTGACCTATGCTCATCACGGCGAGACAATAACACACAAAGACAAAGGGAGCAGAGGGAACATATATACTGAGGGGAATGACTAAATGATGATCAGGTGCACTAGACGAGACAACAGGTGCGATGAGTTGATGAGATGGGCGATGGTGTCAGAAGGCCGGTGACGTCGAATGCCGAAGCCCGCCTCCTGCAGGGGGAGGATGGGCAGCAGATGGCGTGGTCGTCACAGCAGAGACCAATTTTAGGCAGATGGGTCATCATTATTTGATACAGTATAGTGCCCTCTGTTAAGTATTGTGACAGTGATTCACTTGTTTCTTTTAGTTCTGTGTTTTAAAAGTTTGTATTGGAAATCTGTCCGTAATTATGAGGTAAAAATATTGATTGTCAGCTTTTAAGTATGTGTATACGTAATGATGTACCATTTAGAAATGAACACGTTTAATTCGTATTATTCGAAAACATTGGAAACATTTTGGTTTGGGAGGAAACGTAGGTTCAGGTTTTCAACTTGTCTTTAGATATTATCATCTGTTTAATATTTGGTCTTTCACACAAGCTATTATTCATTCAAAATTCCCATTTCCTACTCTAGGGTTGAAAAAAAGAATGTTGTAGATGTTACTGCTTAAAGAAATTAAGGTGGATCTTTCTGGATGATTCTAGTCTTTCTGTCACGGTCTCGGCCTGCTGGGGCTGTTCCGTTCCGTGTTTTCTGTTTGTCTCTGATCTGTCTTGTCCTTGTTTTAGTTGATTAGTGTATTTCGTTCACCTGTGTTTTGCCCCCACCTGTTTCTGTTCTGCTCGTTAGTCTGTGTATTTAGTTCAGTCAGTTTCTCCCTGCCTTTGTTGGGTCATTGTTTTGTCTTTTCATGTCACGTCCATGCCTGCTCCTGCTCCTGCTCCTGCTCCTGCTCCTGCTCCTGCTCCTGCTCCTGCTCCTGCTCCTGCTCCTGCTCCTGCTCCTGCTC